>JARYHS010009186.1:141167513-141261727 GCA_031002005.1 Vandiemenella viatica | reverse complement strand
GAAGAAATGGCCTATTATAATCACACATCTATGTTATATTGTTCCTCAGATGTTTCTTCCGACGAATAGTGCAGTTTAAGGCGAAGTCTGATTAGAATAAGTTAGTTGCTAACTTTTATGGGAGACGTTTACGTGACAATAAACCTTCGGATAACCTGGAATTTTGACTGAGTTCTTTTGTGATTGCTGGTTTTGACCCTAAATATTATATCTTCCCCCCCCCCTTCCCCCCCTATCCCACAGGAGATTCGCCGCCTGGCGGCCGTGAAAAATCTATTAACCTTAATTGTCTAGCTAAAGTATTATATGTGCAGATTAAATGTTACAAGCCTGCAAATTCCCAATTTTAAATCTTAAATACTGTCTGACATACCAGCAATGTAGATTCCGATCGAATTTGGTAAAAAAAAAAATCGAATCCCACTTTTAGACCCAAGATAAATACTTCGTCCTTGGTCGCAGTTACAAGAGTGATAAAATAATGGAAATAAGGTGCCTCATTGACGCATATACTTCTTCCTTCGTGCCGTTAGGCACTGGAATGCACAGAACGGATTTTTTCTTCTTTTTTGCGTGACCTCATTTGCTATCCACAATTTCGTGAATTGAAGAGTCAGATGTAGAACTAGCCGCTACCCACGGATGCGCCCGCGAGTTCCAGCTCATTTTCACACTACGTTTTACTCTGGTCGGGTATAACGATCAACCAACGGTATTTGTACGCGCCAATTTTTGTGCACATCACGCCGTGTTCATAACATCTCAATCGGTATGAAATGATGTTGACGATGAGAAGATAGGCAAGTGGAGGAGGAGAAGGGAGGATCAGGAAGTGGAAATGCAAGTACGCCGTACAAAGTTGTTTTTTTGGTGTTGTAACGTTCTCTTTTTTGTTTGTTTGTTTAATGTCTTTTCGAGGTTGAGGTCATTAGAGACGTGGAACAACTGGAAGTAAGGAATGGGAAAGAATTCAGCCATGACCTTTTGAAGAAATCGTCATGGCATCCGCCTGGAGTGATTTGGGGAAAAACCATGGAAAGCCCAAATTTGGATGACCGGACAAGATTTGAACCCGCGTCCTTCCGAAAGAGAGGCCAGAGCGTTACCGTTCACCCCCCACCGTTCTGTACCTGGCTTGATATGAGACTTGTTCACTCGTTCTAAAACTTTAGTAATCCGAAGTACCCAATCCGCAGTACAGAATTTGAAAAAAAAGTTAGTACGAGGATGGAAACTTGCGAATCGTGTGCACAACTAACTCGGACAAAGTCAAAACTTTTGCATGTTTCATATGCTTCAAATAATGTTGTGCTTTCACTGTCTACACAAGTAAATTCTTTCTTCAAGGTGTACTTGTTGGTTGCACCTACACCGGGCGTGAAATTAAGTTCAAACAAACGAACAGGAATAGATTTGGATAAACAATTGTTTCCATCGGTGGCATAGGAAAGCTAGTGGTACGTCTTTTTTTTTTAAAAAAAAAAAAACACACACACACCCACTCTTAAGTTTAAACTGAGAGAAAACTAGTGCCTAAGAGTATCTGAATGGAAGAGAATAAACGCTGCTGCAATTAGCTGGAGCGACTGAGGGGGTTGGGGAACCTCGTAATAATCGTAGCGTTCACCAGAGAGAGTTTTGTCTAGGGGGATTTCTTTTCAGCTTCTCGGAATAAAAGCGACTGGAATAAGAACAGTTCCAGAAGAGCGTCTCCTCTTCTTCTCTTCCCGCTGGCCAGGCGGAACAACGTAATGACTACAGCTCAAAGGAAACCGCCGCGTGCGTCTGGAAACAGCCGTATTAACGTAATGGGAGCGGCCGAACAGAACAGGGCTTCTAGCGACGCGACGTCCCGAGTATCACGGGCGCCGGAGAAATTCAGTCTTAATTCGCTCCCTCCCAACCCCATACCACCGTTTAGACACTTAAAAAAACTTTTCCTCCGCGAGGCTTCATTTCTGTAACTGGGAAAGAGCTCTCATCCGAAAGGAAGGGAAGTTCTTAATTACTTTAGCGCCGTTTCATTTAAAAGCAATAAAGAAAACTGCTTGCCAGGGTTAATGTTTTCGCCGGGGCGTACACAAAACCTCAAGGGGTGCATTCCGCCGGAGAATGGCGCTGATTGTGGGGGAGGCGCCAGTGTTATTGATTTGTTTGTCGGAGCGAAAACGCCTGGCCGATATTGCAACTTCGCGCGTTTGTCAAAGTGCTTGGGAGGGGCAGATATTACGACTCACCCCCCGCACTCCACGTATAATTCGCAATAAAATTGTAAATGTTGTGGAGCAAGCCGTTTGTGCCTTCCTCTGCTGTAGGAGCAACATATTTCATTTCAAACAATAAGATTGTGTTCACACTTATTTCAACACTAGCTGTGGCCGCGACTTCGTCCACGTGGAATTTGAGATTTGTGCTGCTAATCTATACTAACATTATAAATTCAAGAGTAACTCTGTTCACTTGTTACGATTTCACGACTAAGTGACTATACTTTGTATCATGCGGAAGGATGTAGTTTTCTTTTTTCAGGATGAATGACATATTTTGTAATGAAATTTTAAAAACTAGCCTGACGGTGATGGGCGAACGGCGTGGGTAAATCTCTGTAATATATATATATATATATATATCGGTCACTCAGGCTTTCTTTCTCTCGAGGTCGGTTTGTATATGATCCGTTCATAAATTTCATGCATAGACACATTATGCATATTATAAACGTGAATTTATCCAGTTCTAACAATAAAATTCTTAGTCCACACGTACGAAGTCGCGGTTAACAGCTAATTCTCTGATAAATTACGGAAAAACCAAAGTAGCAGCCTCTTTTTTTCCTCTTTCTTGACCTTCCTCATTTCCTTCCGAATTTAGGTTATTCGTAAATGTTTTCAGTCTTTTTGTATACACTATTTATGTCTACCAGATCATGAAATTGAAGATTACAGCGTGATCTGGATGTTATTTCGGAATGGTGCCGTAAATGGCAGCTTACACTTAACTGTAAAAAGTGCAAGGCAATGCAAATAAGAAATAAAAAGACCCCGTTTGCTCACGAGTACAAAGTTAACAATTCAGTTGTTGACACGGTCGACTCCCTGAAGTATCTAGGCGTAACAGTACAAAGCAACATGAAATGGGACTTGCACATAACTTCAGTCGTAGGCAAAGCTAAATCAAAACTACGTTTTATAGGTCGTATTTTGAGAAGCTGCAATGCTCATACAAAGGAAATATCGTACAAAACACTAGTGCGTCCGCATTTATAATACTGTTGTGCAAATTGGGATCCGTATCGCAAGGAATTGATTGACACGTTAGAGAAAGTACAGAGGAGAGCCGCTCGATTCGTGACCGCTAGTTACAGTCCTTATGTAAGTGTCACAGAGCTGATACGTGGGTTAGGCTGGGATTGTTTGGCGGACAGACGACGTCGTTTTCGTTTAAATTTGTTGGAGAATATGCGAAAATCTCTAATTTACGAGTGCAACGAAATACTTCTTCCACCAACCTATTTAGGTCGCAATGACAGGAGGGATAAGATTCGAGAGATAAGATGCCGTACTGATACATTTATGTATTCTTTCTTTCCTCGTTCTGTTCGGGATTGGAATACTCTAAAATAGGATTGGTGCTTAGCACCCTCTGCCACCTACAGTAATTATGAATTGCAGAGTATAGATTTAGATGTAGATGTAGATTTTATTGTTGTGAATGATCCACATAAAGCTACTCTGCTAACAATATTTGAAGTGGTGCTGTCTTGCGCGTGTAAGAACAAATTGATCTATTTCTTCTTTTCTTCTACTTAACCACTTTTATCCAATATTTTGGGGTCGGTTGCTTTTTATGAGTTTTTCTAACCACTGACTTGGTCAAATACGGAAATTTAGTTCTACGGCCGCATGCCCTTGCTGACACCAAGCATTTTATATTAACTGCCAGGTCTTACTAATGGGGAAAGTGAAGTGGTACCATCTGTCTGTGAAACCTCTGACTACATTCAGCATGTGATAAGTGTATTTTTTTATTTGTGAAATGCTTAGTTTATGAGGCGGAGACTGCGGACCGTTTAGGCATTCGTCTTGATGGCTACGACAAACCACCTAAAACCCTCAGTGAAGACGCCTGGAACGAGGAACCCTGGACTCGTGCCCGGTCCGTTGTATCTCTCTGATACAGTGTGCGGCGACTCAGGGCACTGAGCCACACTGGTAGCTCTCTATTTGTATGATATAAAATATGAGATGAAATCTCTAATTGAACCGCAGCGTCACTATTATTGTTTATGGTATTTGAACTCAGCATATCAGCGGTTTGATAGACAAACAACCTCTGCCGATACGTGACTACTTAGTAGTCTCCCTGCATTATTTAACGTCTTAAGGCCGGTCTACACGTAACATCTTGACTTGATCAGGCAAGACGTCAGGTAAAACTGACCAAAAGCTCGCGTCCACACACTTTCGTTTTTGACTTGCGTCTTTAGCTCAGTTTTATTGAAATCATGAGTGAAGCATTAATTTTAGTGGTTATTTCACTATGTCTGATGAAATTAAAAAGTAAGAATGGTCTAGAACAGTGGTTCCCAACCTTTATTGGTACACGACCTACTTTTAAGTAAAAAAAAATTCGCGACCCACCTAATATGAGAGCCTATCTTATATCAGAATGGGAACTGTTGTATGACCACGATACGCTATCGACTATCCTATCCTACGAAAAGGCGAATTTTTGGACAAAGGATATACTATCAACAAAAACAAGAATTGATAACACATAAAACATATTATAGACCGGGGGCGGCTGCACAGACCATCACCTCATCAAGTTGACTGCTGAAATTTCACGATTAGAAGTAACTCGATCAGCATATTAAAATGCAACTGGTCTGTCAAGTCACTTTTTGGTGGAAACCACCTGCAGACCCGATTTCAGTGGTTGATTGGTAGGTTTATAATTGTGTTTTACTGCTCCCAAATGTATGAAAATATGGAAAACTGGTAGCAGGAAATAGATCAAATAAAAGATATATTTTTGTGTGCAAAAACCTTGATTGTTCCTCGGCCCACCAAAACATACGCCGCGACCCACCAGTGGGTCGCGACCCATAGGTTGGGAACCGCTGGTCTAGAAGGTGCTCAATGGTTCTTTCATCTGAATTTGGTTCGGAAATTATCTCATGAACCTGAAGACTGGTGTAATTACTTACGAATAGTTACGGATCTTTATTTAAAATAATCTAAAAACATAAATAAAAAACAAGACACTGCTGTGAGAAGGAGAATCTCACCCCTTGAGAGACTGACTGCTATTCTAAGAGTTCTAGTAATAAGTAGAAACTACGAAGATCTAGAGTTCACAACTGTAATGTCGAAACAATCTCAAGATCTTGAATTCACAGCTGTAATGTCGTAACAATCCCTTAGCCGCCTTATACCAGAATCTTGTTGAGTTATATATGAAATGTTGAAACCAGGAAATTCAATTACGAAGACGTGGAACTTTTGGTGCAAGATGCGAAACATGTACTTTAATAACCACGTATCATTGGCAGGACAAAGTCGTAACTTTTTTAGGAGAATTTGATAAAATAAAATAATTTTAAAGACAAAAATTATTTATTTCGTTGATATTTATCACTACTACTGTCTAGCTATTAAATAAATCTATTTTTATACGCATATTTCTATGTACACTTCTGTTAATTTGCAGCGGTTATCAACTTACTTCAACTTCTGAATCATCTTCTGTATTGATAATTGTTTCTTTTGGGGTATCTTTATAATTTAAGAATAAAAGAAGGTCGAAATTCCTCAGAAAATATTTGTAAATATCATCGGCACCAGCACCAAAACGTGCCAACTGCTTAATTTTTAGCAACCTTTCAAGAAACACTGAACGAAAACAATTGAATATTTTTGTTCATATCCGCTTCCCTTGTATCTCCAAGATACACTTGCTTACGTTTATCAACCAAAGCATGTGCTTATCTTGTCCCCGGCCGCTGTAGTCATTTGACTTTAACTTGCCGTGTGCAAGGATAACTACGATACAACTCAATGAATGTCCGTAAACAAATCACTGTCCTAGATTCAGAAAGACCACCGCGTAAAATGTTTTCGAAAATAAAACCAAAATAATGGTTATTTTAACTCTGCACAAGCTGAGAGATGTTTAAAGACTGAAGGGAACAAGACCGAAAACAATGCTCCCGCCGATCCGTTTTCTGGAAGTCGTCAGCCAAGACGGAAACAATGATCCCGCCGATCAGTTTTCTGGAAGTCGTCAGCCAAGACGGAAACAATGATCCCGCCGATCCGTTTTCTGGAAGTCGTCAGTCAAGACGGAAAACAATGCTCCCGCCGATCCGTTTTCTGGAAGTCGTCAGTCAAGACGGAAAACAATGATCCCGCCGATCCGTTTTCTGGAAGTCGTCAGTCAAGACGGAAAACAATGCTCCCGCCGATCCGTTTTCTGGAAGTCGTCAGTCAAGACGGAAAACAATGATCCCGCCGATCCGTTTTCTGGAAGTCGTCAGTCAAGACGGAAAACAATGCTCCCGCCGATCCGTTTTCTGGAAGTCGTCAGTCAAGACGGAAAACAATGCTCCCGCCGATCCGTTTTCTGGAAGTCGTCAGTCAAGACGGAAAACAATGATCCCGCCGATCCGTTTTCTGGAAGTCGTCAGTCAAGACGGAAAACAATGCTCCCGCCGATCCGTTTTCTGGAAGTCGTCAGTCAAGACGGAAAACAATGCTCCCGCTGATCCGTTTCTGGAAGTCGTCAGTCAAGACGGAAAACAATGCTCCCGCCGATCCGTTTTCTGGAAGTCGTCAGCCAAGACGGAAAACAATGCTCCCGCCGATCCGTTTTCTGGAAGTCGTCAGTCAAGACGGAAAACAATGCTCCCGCCGATCCGTTTTCTGGAAGTCGTCAGCCAAGACGGAAAACAATGCACTCGCCGATCCGTTTTCTGGAAGTAGTCAGTCAAGACCGAGAACAATGTTCCCCCTGATCCGTTTTCTGGAAGTCGTCCCTCTTCATTCAGTTCAGGCAAAACGTCCGTTTTGCTGTCAACACGCAGTGTTTTGTCTGATACGTTTTGCCTGATCAAGTGAAACATCAGTCAAGACGTTACGTGTAGACCGGCCTTTAGAGCCTGCTGAATATTCATCGAAAATCACAATATTTCTAACGAAACTAATAAAGTCTATACCACCCTTAAACGGTCAAGAGAACTGTCATTTCATGTACACATCAGTACAGGCCCTGTCATTCAGTCTGAGGCTGGACCGGAGGTGGAGAAGGGAGGACAAGCCGTGGCTTGGGGTAGTTGGCTCATTCCTTCGGTGACGGACTGGGGCTGCGGCTTAAGCGCGGGTATTTAATCGCCAGCGTTATCAGACGCGAGGGGAAGAGGAGTCGTGCAGCAGGCACCGCTTGTTTTATATCGCACATAAAGCGGAGACTTAGCATTCTGCGGCGCCAATAAACGGCCAGCAGGCTGTAAAACACACGCACGCGATGTGTCTCTCCCCGGGCCACTCGCCTGATAGTGAACCAGCCATCTGAGGTTCGCTTCCAAACTTCACAGCAAACATTACTACTGCAGTCGACACAGTCGACACTAAAAATCTATCGACTTATTTCTATATCGCAGTTTCTATAACTTTTTGAATCAATCAGATGTACTGTCGTGTTTAAAAATTTATGTTTTAAAAGTACAGTTCTATTATCTCTTCCAGAGCAGTTTCTAACCAGGTTAAACACGCTGTTTTATTCTTGATCATGAGTCTTTTTTTACACCACCTGCTTGCTAGTCCTGTCGCAACTTGAAGTGAGAAGCGGATGCGTTCTCAACTGTCTGCGTAACTTGTAGCTATGTTCTGTGTGCAAGTGTACTTTTGCTTGAAGATCTCTCGGGCATGCGGCCGGATCCATTGATCGTAGGACTGGACTGCTCTCCTCATGCCTGTCAGCAGACGAAACCTGAACATGATGGCACGTTACGCCGTCGACAATTCGTTGAACTACGATCAATTGATCCGGTCGGATGCCCGAGAGATCTTCAACCATCAAATTTGCGGGGAAAACCTACGATTACAAGTGTATTTTCGTTTGTGTAATGTGTAACTTATGATGTGGAGATTGTGCACCGTCCTGGCATTAGCCTTGATGACTGTGGGAAACCACCTAAAAACCCCTATCAGGACAGCCGGTATTCGGGGACCAGGACTCGATCCTGCCCCGTTGTACCTCGCCGATCCAATGTGCGCTGCCTTGAAGCTCTGAGCTACACTGGCGGGTAATATGATTCTGGCATGCTCAGATAGTACTCCAAGTTGAAATTCTATACACGCAGTTGCAGTGACAGGTAGGTAGAACACGTAAGCGTCAAGGGCTTTATAAATATAAGTTATTAGGGATATTTCATTATATGAGGCAATCAGCGGAACGCTTGGAGATGTTGCCCTATAGGTAGAAGATGCGCTGTCCACTCACCGCTTAAAATGGAATGAGAAACCACGTTTACAGAAAACACTGCGACACATGCGTAGACAATGAGATGGTTACAACAGAAAAGATATAAACAGGGCCGAAAATTTATAAGGGGAAACAGTCGCGCCAAAAATTTAATCTGTAGAGGTGCTCTCGGTAAAAGTGTCAGAAGAGGAAGTGTGTGGCAACATCTTGCGCTTAGGGCCAGCATTTTATGACTGTTACTAAAGAAGAAGTTACTAACGTAAAAGATGAAATGTGGAAATTAATGAACAGAAAAGTTGTTTCAGGAGGTTATAATGGGTCGGTTTAATTGACGAATTGGGAAATGAAGAAGTGTTAAAGAAGGCTAGAGAGCATCATTTTAGGAAGACAGTAAGTTCAAAGAATAGTATCGCCAGCGTGCAAGATATTGTAAGGCTACATAGTTTACGCAAGCTACGCTGATTCAATATTGTGTATTAGCGGGGAAAAAAATTTAAAAAATTCAATTAAATGTTTCTTTTTTAAAAAAAAAATATAAAAAATAAAAAGAAATGCTGAAATCTACTGAATATTTTGTGAAATAAGACGAACAGAATAATCTGAAAGTTGCGGCATACGGTGACATTGGGAGGCGTGGCTGCTGCCCAGTCATTCGTAAATAATTTTTCATTACCTACCTAGCAATTTTTCTTTTTTTATGTTGCACTAAAAACCAGCGGGCTGTTAATTACGAGAAACATGTAACATACTGTGAGCGGTTAACAAAGGTCAGTTGACAGTTTGTCTAATATGACAGCTGGAAATGTTTCATCATGTTGCTCTTGTTTCTTGTTATATCTGTACAATATCAAGTCGAAGTTCTTTTCACAGATCTTTCAAAGTAAATTTTTTAGCATCTATTGTATTGTGAAAGCGATTTTTGTAGTGTTTTGTGATTATTTCAGAAACTTAGTTGCAGCCACATTCTTCACGGCAAGTCACTGAACTAGTTTTTTCCCTGTAAGCTACCTGATATCTCCACCAGATCTTGAATTTAATTAAATTATGTTTCCTAGTAGACGATATGGTGATTAATTCCTTAACGGAGAAGTAAATTTAATAATATCGGAGATAATGTAGAATTTAGTATTACATGTACAGTTAGGAGCTATAGAAAAAATTGACATTATATTACAGATCATATTTATTATTTCTAAAAAGTGGTGAGTTACCTTATTCAGTTCATATTTAGTTAAAATAGATAAATGAGGTATTATTTTAAAGATTAAGTTCTCCGTTTTGATAGCATCATTAATTAAGAAAGACATTTTCCAAATACAAGCTATAAATGACAAAATTATGAACAGTCGAGGTCACGGCTATATGATAGTTCATAGTCAAGATGCTGGCGTCCATAAGGAGTAATCATACCACTAGTTAGCAGCATCAAATATCACACTATAAATATGTGTGTTTTCTAGAGTAAGGAGCTTTTCGGATATTTTTTAGTACGTTAGGGAAACGTTTCATCATTTCTAATTGTTTTGTAAAAGAATTTGTGTCATACGTATGCTACAATTGAACCGGTTCTTCTTTTATCCTACCTCGCTATTCATCGTTTATCATTCGCCAAATTTTCACATGGCCCATAATATTGGAGATAAATAGAAGAAGTGTCGGTAATGGCTGCTTTTGGCCACTCGAAAGCCGTTTTTCAACGAGATTCTTCGCTGACGTGAAGAGATTGTAGTTCTCGGGGTGTTTTCTAACTCGGGGAGAACCGAGAGCCTCGGATTGTGGCGTTGGGTCGTGGTGACGACATCACGCCGGATCAGACCGCAGTCACATTACGGCGAAGACAAGAGGAGAGGCGGATTGAATCACGACGATCCGAGGCCGCGGCGGATAAGCCCGGCGGCGATTGAAAATGAGCCGAATTGAATAACGCAGCCGAGGACGACGCTGCCAACCGCGCGAAATGAGATTTCTGCGACTCCGCTCCGCCGAGATGGAGGAGTCAGTCGGCCGCCTAAGGGTCTGGAAAAGCGTCAGAAGTCGAGAGCTCAGCAGAAAGAAAGGCGCGTCTTGAGCTTAACGAACTGATTCATCTAACACGTGATTCCAGATTTTTCAGAGGTTATAGTACGTAGTGTTTCGCATACTCTCAATACAACGGCCAGCGGCAATCTGGCCAGGCTCCCAGCTACTAACGAACTAAACAACACAGAAATCCTACGTAACTACCAATTTAACATTCGAATATTTTATCAAAAATTAAAGATACTTCTAAATACTGTATATCCAAACTTAAAAATATCTCACAAGAGGCACGACTTTTCTCAAAGTTAAAGACACTGCCTTTCGTCGAAGCTAATTGAAAGGTGGTCTTGTTGAAACGAATCGAAGTATATGTGGCCCCACAACGTCTCAGTATGTTACATGCCTGCTTTTTTATATATATATATATGTATATATAAAGAATTTAGCAATGATACGTTATTTTTCCGTTGGAAGTGCTTATATTTAGCCCCACCAAAAAAGAAATCACTGCATTCTGTTACAGGCTACTGTTTAGGGAATTTGTTTCTACTATTGAATTTTTATTTATTTATGAATGTCCCTCATATTTACTAAATCGAAGGAGCTTGAGGGATGATAACCATACGCAGCATTAAAAACCGTAATTTAATGGCAGTTTTCGCAAAAATGAAACTAGGAATCACCTAATAACTGAAACATACCATTCGACAACTTTGAATAGTAAATTCGTGTAGAATTTAAGACCTGATGACAGTTTCGATTAACTATATATTCAACCCTATGTCATGCCTGGACATACAGTTCAACGTGGAATCTAAACTAAGGAACATCCTAGGAGTAACTTACTGATGAAGTACACTAAATTTTGAAAACAAACGCTTCTCCTACAAAATTCAGGATTTCGAATACCGATGCGTCAGAGAATTACTTTGGTAAATGCTTCGTACGTATGAGATATGACAAGACTCTCGGCGGTTCTAATTCTATGCAAAACTGTAGATCCAGTGGCAGCGGATCTGCACCTCTTGCGGTACTGTGGTAAGCGTCCGGCGCTGACAATGGGTTAGCTGGTTGGAATCCTGGTGATGGAAGAAATTATCATCAGGACTTGGCCGCAGAATATGAGAGGTAATGGTGTACAATTCATAATTACTAGATGGTGTTCGTAAGTCCTGAGTTAAGTTACAAACATCCCTGCGGTGCATATTGTTTTGACGGTGGTGATTCCTTCGTCAGATGGAGAAGTTGCTCGGCCCTAGATGTCTTCCGAAAGAGTAGACCTGAATGATCCGTCATCTTGTTTCACCCTCTCCTTCTTTCATCTATCATCCACAACACAAACATTACACTGATCATGCATACTTACAACAAAACTTGCGACCTCTGTCTCACTCGAGAAGGCAAGGAAAAACTAGCCCGTTTCTTCTTCACAGACGATCCCAAGCAGAGGTAAACATCCGTCATATTAATCACCTACGCCCGGACAAGGGCAAGGCGTCCATAAAAGTAAGTGACAGCAGAGGCGGAATGCGCGACAAATCGAAGCTCTCTCACTCGATGGAAGAACAACTTTCGATGTCTCGTGACCAATATACCACACGACTTTACCTTTTTTTTTACTTAAAAGTTACTAGATCTAGATAAAATTTCACGTAAATAAAACAATAATTACCTCTGTTTTACAGATGAACATAGTTGTGAGATAATACAGAAAATATTTGCTCGGGGCGCCACATACACGAAACTGAGCACAGTGATTGAGCGGTAACGCTCAGACCTGTCAATCAATTCGGAAGGACGCAGGTTCGAATTCCCGTCCGACCATCCAAATTTTGGTTTTCTATGGTGCCCCCTGAATGACGGGATGGTTCCACCAAAAGACCATTGGCCTAATTCCCGTTCCTTGCCTGCAGTCCTTTAGAACCTTCAATTACCTATCTCTACTAAGCGTAAATGTAAGGCTAGGCGTAGACGATATGAAAAAAAAGTAAACAATTCGGAACAACAATGTTGTACTATAAGAATACTTCAGGATTGCTGACAGTATCAGCTTTCCACTCAATTAGTCTTGAGTAATTAGCTGTCGACAATC
The DNA here is from genome assembly GCA_031002005.1 of Vandiemenella viatica. NCBI lineage: Eukaryota > Metazoa > Arthropoda > Insecta > Orthoptera > Morabidae > Vandiemenella > Vandiemenella viatica. The sequence goes on along the minus strand of JARYHS010009186.1, from coordinate 141,249,132 downwards.
GAAGACAGCCTCCGAAGAATTACGTGTGTTAATAAGATTTTCACTCTAACTGGGGATGACAGCGTCTGATGGACAAGAAAGGCCCAATCGCTTCTTGAACACATGCTAGCTGCAGCTCAATTGGTTTTAATTAAATATTGTTAATACTTACATCCGGCCAAAGGTTTTAATTTTGGAAATGATGATCACTGTTCCTAAAGAAATATCAGTTTATTAGCACAGTTACTTGAAATACACATTTAAATACTCGTGCTGCATTTTTAACAGGCTCCTAATACACTTCACATTAATATTGAATGGAGATCAAACACGCGCCGCATGTTATTGGACAAGGCGATCGCCAACCATACCCTGTGCTCTTCCTGTTGTTTCTGGCGAGGCAGTCCAAGGGTTCTTACAATCGCTACCCCAAAGATTATACAAAACTACGAGTTGTGGAAATCCTACAAAATACAAATTAATTTACAGACATTAATAGAATTATACATAACACTTACAATCAATCAAAGAAAAAATATAATAATAATTGGAGGTGTGTGGGATTGTCACAGCATGCATGGAGGACGTAAGAGGCAGTGTTTGCGCTGTGCTATTAATCTGGCTAATGCAGTAGGAAGCCCCCTCTTGCGGCTTGTCTGTCCTGTCACCTGGGACCAATACGCTGCTGTAGGCGAGAGAGGCGCCCATCTCAGTGGCTGAGTCTGCAGTCAAGCAGCCAATTTGGATGCAAACAAGGCGCCACTTGCCCCTGGTTTCCGCTCCCATTGTCTCGCAGCCGATATTGTCCTCTGCCGCCGTATTGCTTCCTCGAACAAGGCTCATCTAGGTAGGCAGTGACCTCGTCTCTACCAACTCATCTCTGAGTACAAAGTCTCTCCCAATTTTCTTTTTAATCTTTTATTTTTATTTACATGCTTGGCTCCTGCTGTCCCTGCGAGCACGGTATAAAAATCTAATAATGAAGCTAAAATTAAAAAGAAAAAAATATATATACTTTCTAGATGTCGCACTGTGAGAAATCCGGCCAAAAGTTTAATTATGATTTGCCTAGCATAGGGCTGTTGATATTTTAAAAAATATCGGATTTTCGATATATCGATATTTTAAAAAATATTTATATCGGACTCGATATATCGAAGAAAAAGTATCGATATATCGACCCTATTATAAAAAAAAACAATGTTACAAAAACAAATCATTTTAAAAAAGGGCGAAGTCTTGTAGCTATTTAATGATGAAGAGTTGTGAGATATTTTTCTGAATCAAGTTTTGATTTTATGAAAAAATGGTTTTTCATGAAGTTACGGATAAATCATATTTTTTTAAATTGTGATTTAGCCATTATACTACTACTTTACTAAAAGGAAAGGCATAATGTTTATGATTTACTCGAAGCCTTGTGAATCCAGAAAGAGCATCGAGGGAAATCTTGGCTTTTGTGAGTTTAAAAGCTCAATAATGCAACATAGTAGAGGCATTTATTTAGGTTGATGTTCTATTATCAGAGTTTGCATGATGACCAAGTCACTTTTTTTTTTTACAAGTATTGTTTTATGTGGAATTTAATTTCTTTTTGTAGGTTGATAGCTTATTCTGAGTCTTCGTACTTTTTGGACCAAATGTTTGCACCTTAACAAAGATTGTGTATCAGAATTTATCAATATTCCTGCTTACATCCAATTTTCATGTCAAAATACTTTCCTCGACAACGCACGCTCATGTAAAACAACGGGTTCGAGTCCGATTCGTTTTGTGCGAGCGACGCCGTGTCTGCATTGTTACCATCGGTGTAGGACTACTTGTAACTTCCAAATTAAATGTAGTAACAAAGTAAAATTAATCTTTGTGCAAAACTGAAATTTAAGGCATATAACCTCATCAAGAAGAAAGCAATTAACGTACAAATTTTCTCTAAGGCCTCGTATCCACTTGAGCACGCTCAGGCGAATGAGCCGCTCAATGAAGCGAGTGGCTCAAGTGTGGACGCCTGAGTACGCTCGCAACGAACGACAGCGAGCGCGCTCGGGGCGAGCCGATCGGTTGTCGGTTTTTTAGAATGCTCAAAGGCGAGCCAGTGTTTGTTCGGCGCTCAGTGTGGACGGTATTTGGCGGTTTCTACAATGAGCGCGAGCACGTGGAACAATGAAACTTGCTAACCTTAGGGCCTTATTACACTAGGCGACTTGGCGGCGCAACCAGCCGCGGCACTGGTGTCTCTGTTGGCGCCGCAACCAGGATTCTGGTGGCGCCGCCAGCCAGCCACTCCCACAACCGAGCAGTCACTTTGCTGTTATCCTCGCATTGTACGCGAATTGTGTAGTTGAATATGTCCAGTGAACTACAGAATGTCACTGTGGAAATGAGGGGAAGTGAAGGTGTAGAGAAGACAAAGGGGTAAAGCAAGAAGAATTTCTCATTTTCGTATCTTTCCCGGTAATATCAACCTTTACTAAGTACAATGATTAAAAGAAAGACGATTTAGACATTCTTAAGTAAATAAAAACTTGTTGTCGTCTGAATACAGTTCATCAAAAAGAGTATAGATTCTCTTAGCAATAGAACATGATGTACATACATCTTTCTCTCCATTAGCCTTCCTTTTTCATTTTAATTATTTTTACACTCCGGTAGCAATTTCCCTAGTCATCTAATTTCCCCTTTATGTATATATTTAAATTTTCTTTTATAGCTGGAATGATAAATTCCTCCCCCATTTACTTTTCCGATTTTTAAATTTTAATTTTAAAATCCTTAGCTTTATATATATATATATTTATCACTACACTTTGTAATTTGTTCCAATTCCTGACGCCCTTAACAACAAAAGAAAATTTTTTCCACTCCCTTATGCAAGAAATCCAGCCAAAGCTTGTGGTCATGTTCGCCTTTCTCCTTCCATGCACTATTCCTAATTCTTTTACCAATTTCCCTCCAAGTCCCATCACCAACATATGCCCTGTACATTCCCAGCACTCTCTTCACCCTCCTCCTTTCCTCCAATGAGTCCCAATCCAGCTTCTGTATAATATTTACTGACTGGGCCATGCTATAATTTCCACAAACTAATCTAGCTGCTCTTCTTTGCACACCTTCCAACTCCTGTATTTGATCTCCAAAATATGGTCCCAAACTACAACACCATGCTCAACAAATGATCTGACCAAAGTTTGTAATCCAAGTCCCTAAGTTACATTCTCTCATCACCCTCTTCAGCAAATGAAGGATTTTGTAACCTTTTTCTACCACCTGCCCAATTGAGTTTATCAAACGTTATGCAAAGAATTTACACTTCATCAAGCAAATCTGACCCCACTCTGTAATCATAATTAACCTTTAGATCTATTTATCTGTGTATCTTATATGCCGACTCTTCTTGGCATTTATCTTCATTCCATGCTGACCTACCCATTTAGATATTCTATCCAGATCATCCTGCAACTGTTCAGTCTTCACCTGTTTTTATCCTATTGTATACCATTGTACCATTTGAGAAATACCTAGATTCTGACCGTAACACAGTTATTCATTAGAATAATGAACAGCAACTCCCATATTTACTTCCACTTCTCTTGATAATGTATTTCCTACTCTAACCATTTGCTTTCTGACTTTTAAGAATTCCTGTGCCCAGCAAGTAACTATTTCATCCAATTCAATACATTTCAGTTTATTTAAAACCATTTTATCGCTCACTCTGTCAAATGCCTTAAAAAGATCTAGTGCCACACTATCAACTTGGCCTCCCATTTCCAATTCATTTGAAATATCTTGCATATAGCCCACTATCTGAGATTCAAATGAATATCCTTTTAAAGCCATGTTGTCGATCTGAAAACTAGTTTCTTTCTTCACAGACATTTCTGATATAGATGCATATCAATCTCTCGATCATTCTGCCTATCACTGATGACAAACTAATTGGCCAGGAATTTTCACCATATTTTTAACCCTTCCTTTATGAACTGGTACTACAATCGGTCTTTTCCAATCCTCTGGTAAGCAGCAAGTCTCCAAACTCATTTTAAACAAAATTTTAAGGTAAGGTACAATATCGTATCCCACAATCTTTAATAAATCTGTAGTAATATTACCTACACCACTTTTAGCTTTCTGAGTTGCTTCGCAATTTCCTGAGAATTTATTTCAAATTTTGTAGGTTCGCCATTTATACTCTCCTCTGATTCATTCCCTCCCATCAGTGGATGACTGTCCCTAGTTGTCTCACCAAACCTGTCACTCAGTATCTCTGCAATTTTAAAATTGTAAAGTAGGAAGGAGTATATGAACAGTAGACTGAACGCGTGGTGGCGAGTCTGGCGGCGCCGCTTGGCGGCCTAGTGTAATAAGCTACGTAAGATACAATGCCCCGCCACGACTCTCGGCCACCAGTGGTTGCCGGCCTGGTGGCCGGGCAGGGCAGCCAGCCGGCCGCCAGTTTCTGGCGGCGCCACTGGCTGCCCTAGTGTAATAAGCTCCATAACACTCTATGCCCAGCGACGAGCAGAGCCACCAGTTGCCCGGCTGGTTGCGCCGCCAAGTCGCCTAGTGTAATAAGGCCCTAAGGCTCCTTTCACACGGGACACTCGGTGTCCGGCCACTGAATCTTGAGACACCGCCGGAACATGGAACAGATGAGAGCGTTCACACGGAGCGGCTGTGTCTTGCGCCACTGGATTCAGTGTCTGGTCGGTGGCTTTCCCCTCTAGCCGCTCGGACACTGCCCTGTGTCTCGGCCACCAACCAACCAGTCAGTTCTATTAGACCGTTCACACGAGACACCAGTGGCATGGAGTGCTTTGATACTGAACAATTTATAGAGCTGATTCGAGAAAGACCGGCTGTATGGGATGTTCAAGCAGTGGCGTATTCAAATAAAACAGAAAAACAAAAGTGTTGGGATGAAATATTTTGTTTGATGGTGCCCGATTTCAAGGAACTGCCAGATGAAGAAAAAAACAAGAAAAGTAAGTAAATTTTGTATTTAAAATTTACAATTTATTTTTTCATTTTAAATTTAAAGTTTTACAGTTTATACAAAAAATTTAATAACTAATTACAACTATATTGATACTGCAAAAAATTTATATTCTATTATATTGCCATGGAATATTGCCTTCCCCTACAAAAAATTCTGCAAATGAATCTCTTATTTCCGTTGGTTGTTTTGCTTTTACGTTATTGGCTTCATCGAAATCAATGAATCCTTCGCATGAGAGGGTATCATCAAACATGAAACCATCTCTCGAGCGCACAAAGTTGTGTAAAATAACGCATGCTTTAACAATGTCTTCAGAAAATTCGATTCCTACGTTAAGTGGCCTGTGAAAAATTTGCCATTTGTTGGACAATATTCCAAATGTGCACTCAATATACCTCCTGGCTTGACTTAGGCGATAATTAAATACTCTTTTTGTAGTAGAGAGGTTTTTACCACCATATGGTCTAAGAATGTGTTTTGATAAGCCGAATGCCTCATCTCCTACAAAAACAAAGGGAAATTTTGCATTTGTATGACTTCCTATCGGTGCAGGTGCGGGGACATTTAAGGAATTTGATTGTATAGCATGCCAAAGCCGACTTTCTTTAAAAATTCCTGCATCTGAATTTCGCCCATATGAACCAATGTCAACATAAGTGAAATTATAGTCAGGGGCGGCCCTAGGGCGGTGCGAGCGGTGCGACCGCACCGGGCGCCATCATGTGGGGGGCGCCGAAAATGCAGCGAGAGATCGTCTCCGCAAAAAATGAAAAACAAATTGTATAATAACCCAGTTTTCTGTTCATACGAGGGTGAGTCAAATGAAAACAAATATTTTTTTGAATATTATTTATTGTGCGGAAGTGGTACAAAGCTGTATCACTTTTCAACATAATCTCCCCCACGCTCAATGCAAGTCCTCCAGCGCTTACAAAGTGCATAAATTCCTTTAGAAAAAAAAATCTTTTGGTAGTCCGCTCAACCACTCATGCACCGCGTGGCGTTCCTCTTCATCAGAACGGAACTACTTTCCTCCCATTGCTTCTTTAAGAGGTCCAAACATATGGAAATCACTTGGGGCAAGGTATGGTGAGTATGGTGGATGAGGAAGACACTCAAAATGCAGGTCTGTGATTGTTGCAACTGTTGTACGGGCAGTGTGGGGCCTTGCATTGTCATGTTGCAAAAGGCCACCTCATGACAGCAATCCACGTCGCTTTGATTTAATTGCAGGCCGAAGATGATTTTTTAGGAGATCTGTGTATGATGCACTGGTGACAGTGGTCCCTCTAGGCATGTAATGCTCCAAAATGACGCCTTTTTCGTCTCAAAAGAGAGTCAGCATAACCTTACCTGCTGATGGTTCTGTTCGAAACTTCTTTGGTTTAGGTGATGAGGAATGGCGCCATTCCTTGCTCGCTCTCTTCGTTTCCGGTTGGTGGAAGTGAACCCAGGTTTCGTCCACAGTAACGATTCTGCAAGGAAGCCATCACATTCTCGTTCAAAGCGCCGAAGAAGTTCTTCACAAGTTGTTCTCTCATTTCAGGAGTCAGCTGCCGTGGCATCCATCTTGCAGACACTTTGTGAAACTGGAGCACATCATGCACAATGTGGTGTGCTGAAGCATGACTAATCTTTAAACATGCTTCAATGTAATTCAGTGTCACTCGGTGGTTTTCCATCACTATGGCTTCAACTGCTGCAATGTTCTGTGGAGTCACGACTCCTTGTGCCTGACCTGGACGAGGAGCATCTTCCACTGAAGTCACATCATTTACGAACTTCCTACTCCATTCGTAGACTTGATGCTGTGACAAACATGCATCACCGTACTGAACCTTCATTCTTCGATGAATTTCAATAGGTTTCACACCTTAACTACTCAAAAACCGAATAAACAGAACGCTGTTCTTCCCTGGTGCAAGTCTCAAGTGGGGCATTGATCTTTATACTGATACTGCGACGGTATTTGTGCATCTGCACTATGCTGCCACCTACAGGCCATTCTGCACGCTGCTTGTAGCACCCTTACCAACTTACAGGATAACGGCGCGAAATTTCGATTTTTTATTACAAATTTAAGGTTTTCATTTGACTCACCAGCGCATATTATTTTAACACACATCATTCAGAAAATTTTATGAAAGTAAGAGTTTCAGCATAATGCATAGTCGTATGCCATCATAGAATAGAGTCAATCGGATTGCTACTCCAGTCAGTTCGAGTTACTTGTATCATAAAAATCACAATTCGCTCCAAAGTTAGCACCCTCCGGTGCCGCGTCGCGCCTCTTGCATCTGTTTCTTGCCTTTTCAGCTGTAGTCTTGAAGTTCATGCATGCGGGTACATGTGCATGGGACGAGATTCAACCTACTTATCTCTTTCTACCATATTAGATCCTCGGTGATTACGTAAATATTTACAAAGCTTATCTGTCTTTTACAGATATGTTAATCCCAAAAAAACCTGTATGGCACACAATACTTGAAAAGAAAAGAAAACCAAGACGAATCTGAGAAGACTTCGAAATTGCTAACAAATTTTTATTTAGAAGTCATCTGAATCGTCGTTACCAGAACTGGTTCAACACAAGACGAAAGAAAACTTTTAATGGAAGTTATTCAGACGAGGCTCATGATAAAAAGCAGCATGTGCGAGAAGATTTGTCTATGGCTGGAACGTCGTCTGCTGTTCAGAAGATTACAAATGGGTATACAAGTCGTACCACCACAGTCGCCTTTTAAAAATACAAATTACGACGATATTTCAAAATTGTCGCTCACTGACTCTGCTGGCAGAGAGGAAATAATTATTCGAGCAACGAAAAAATACAAGAAAAAAAAATCATTGATGTCATTTTCAAAGAGTATCACCAAATGGAGAAACTTGTAGATAGCTTGTTTAATCTAAATCTGCTGATAAAGTATATTGTTTATATGTTGTTTATTCAACAGAAGGTCTCATTTTTATTTGGGAAAAGAAAGATTCTATGACTGGAGTTACTAATCACAGCGTCTAAAAACTCATGAAACTTCCTCAGATCACAATCACACCACAGAAGCGTTGATTCCATTAAATAACTCCAATGTAGTATACAAGCATTTGTAAATACAGACTGAAGCCGAATAATCACAGTGGGTCGCCATCCTCTAATGAATGATGTCTTGTTCAGAGGAAGATTCAGATCTGAAATACTAAATACTTCTAATGATGGTAACTTCCTGGGTAGTCCTACCAGGAAAATATGATCCTGTGATGATGGAGCATCTCCGCCGTATTGCTAATAACGGGACAAATGTCTTATTATATTGGCAAATGTATTCAAAAGGAATGAAGTTCGTAATAAAATTTTGACTATGGTTGGGTCATCTAAATATTTTTCAGTCATACTGAATTGAACTCCTGATGTAAGTCTCGGCGAACAATTATCTTTGACATTGATTTTGTTGACACTAATGAAGACGAAGTATTTCGTCGTGCTTACAATCCGGAAAGTGACTCTTTGGGACCTGGGAGTTTGACTCACTGCCCTGTTTACCATTGATACTTTGCAATAGTTCGATTTGAATATGAACGATTGTCGAGGCCAAAGATATGACAGTTGATTCATTATGGTAGGAGGAAACAAATGTGTCCAAAACAAAATTCTGAACCAGTATCTTCGAGCATTTTTTAATCCATGTAACTGTCATTAAATTTGGTAATAGCAAGTGCAGACAAAACATCAGTTAAATCGGCTTCCTTGTCCAGATTTCTTTTAAGAATATTTGGTTTATTCTCTCGATGAACAGAGCGATGGGAAGTGGTATTCAGGCACTTAGAAGGACTATCGCCAAAAAATTTGTGAAACTTGGTTCAAAAATAGAGTTTCTAGCATCGCTACAATTCGTTATCACTACTCTTCAGTTCGCGACGCCCTTCTGAAACGAATTATTCAGAATTATTCAACAGATGCCTTTTCACTTACCCAGATCATGGAGCAATTTGAGTTCATTATTACAGTGGTGACTTTTTAAAATACATTGTTTCAAGTAAAAATTGTAAGCGAAGGCTATGCAGACTGAAAGCGGATTTATGAAACTCTTCACAGTTGCTGATAAACAGCTCGGAATTTGAGAAAGCGTACCTGCTCTGATAACAGACAGTTAGAGAAATTGATTCTCAGACTGGAACATTTCTTATTATTAACCCAGTCAGATGCCGAAGAATGTAAAGATTTTTTGAATATGAACCGTAAATGGGATAGCAACAGATCCAGAAGAATTGTTTACATTGAATGTGTTTTAGTATATGATAGATACAATTGAGAATGCGTTGATCACTCTATTTGCAAAACTTTCCAAGGGCGTAGCAGGATTAGCTTGAGAGTGGAGCAAAAACAATGAAAAATATTTGTTGAAAATAGTTTTACCTGTGGAAAAAAATACATGCATTTAATCTATATAACCATTATTTTGCGAGGGTTGTGGCAAAATTTTGATAAAATTTATATTTCGTTATTAAAAGTGGGAATTTTTATTTTCATATATTTTATATTTTTATATATTTTAAAAAATATTAAAAACTGTGAATTTGACTTGTAAGTGAAGTGAGCATTGTGTTCGACACAGTAGCTTAAATAAACCTTTTCAAACATATAGTATTCCTTTTCACTGTTGTTTCTCATTCATACCGCTACTATCCTACACTAATCTTTCCGAGGTTTGAGTTATTATCATATTTAAAGACTATCTTTTACCCGCGGCTTTGCTCGAGTGGAATTCATCAAGCATTCATATACATATTCGTATCCGAATCCCACGGGAACTGCTGTTTGGGATAAAAGTAGATGGCCAATACATTATTCCAAATTTATCCTAAGCAGTTCAGTCGTTTCGACGTGAAACAGTAAAAACATCCAAGCAAACAAACTTTTACATTTATGATATTAGTAGGATGTAATAACTGTATGTTATCTTCAGTCCATCTATATGGACACCTTATTCACTAATAAGCGATTGCTCATTTGGGGCGCCACAATGAGATCTCGCACCACCTGAAAAACTTGTTAGGGCCGCCACTGATTATAGTTGCTGTCACATGCCGCCAACAGAACAATTGAGAAATACTTTTTGTAGTTATAATACAGTGACCCACTATCAATAGGTTTTATTATTCTAACGTGTTTCCCATCTATAGCACCAAGGCAATTTGGAAAATTTGTGTTCTTATTGAAACCGTCGGCAATTTCCCGCCATTTATCTTGCGTTGGAGGTTGAATACAATCAGTTTTTAATGTTTCCCATATTAGTTTGCACGTTTCTTGCACAATTCCGGATAGCGTTGAGATGCCAATTCTACAGTAGTAATGCAGGTCAGTTAGAGAACTTCCGGCAGCCAGATATCTGTAAATTATTTAAAAGTAAGGTAATTTTCTAAAACAGACATTGTTTTGAACAGTTAAAACAATATTTTATTGTAATTGTTTTAGGCCATGAAATGCAACGCAGATGGAAGAGCTTGAGAAATAGCTTCACTAGGGAATTAGAAAAGCAAAAGATATCTAAGTCAGGTGACGAAGCGTCCAGCAGAAAATCATACGTTTATTTTGAAATGCTTAAATTTTTAAAGCCGACTTTTCAAAACAACAGGTAAAATCTGATTTGTGAGATCAAAAAATAGTTTTTTTTTAAATTTATTGAAAATACTAATTTATGATTTTTTTTTAAGAACACACTCAAGCCTGGAACCTGAAAATGAATGCCATGAACTAGAAGCACACATTCCGGAGGAATTTATTTCTCCGAGAGATCGTGGCCAAAAAAGAAAAAAAAATCGCATGACTCAGAGGATACTTTAAAGGAACTTAATGACACACTGAGAGAGTCAATAAGGTTGCGTTCTGACAGAGCTGATGACGATGATGACAAGTTATTTTTACTTTCCCTACATGCACATTTAAAAACCATTCCTGAAAATAAAAAGTTACTTGCAAAAGCAGAAATTATTCAGGTTTTAGCAAAATATAATGATCCACTGCCATGTGGTTCCGACAATTATAACAGATATCTCATTCCTTCCACTGCTTCTGCTCCTATCCATTATCCGCCATATCTGCAAAATGAATATTACCAAAGAAATATGCACCACCTTAACCATCACTCTGTTCCCAAGCCTAACACAACGGTGCAGAAGACTACCAACCAGCAATCTCCAGTTCCATCTGACGATTCGAGTTTGCTCTCACTTATGAGCAATGAATCTTCTTAAAATGTAATGTATTAATGTTACATATTCATGCAGATTTTATTTTTAAATTTTTGACATTATAATAAATTCTATAATTACAAAAAGAATTTTTTATTGCCTAATTGTTACAGCCAATCTCTCAATCCCTGGGATACATTTTCGCATATTGGTGTCCTGGTAATTAAATCCAAACTTTATTTTTTCATGTAGTTCATGAAACGTAGACTGTGACATCCTGAAATAATTGAAGAACTTTCTATCATCCGCCAGAACTTCGTTAAACAACGTATAAAATGCACCACTTTCTAATCTCTTAGCACATATTGGATGAACCCATTTCCTTCTTTTCCTTTTCTTTTTTTTGAGATTGTTTAAAATGCTTATTGCCGCGGCCAATTCCTCAGGTTCCAACATTCTGAATAAAACTAGTACCAATATGAATTACAACAATCGCCTTCATTGTCGGTGAGAAAGCGGGAGCTGTGTCTCTGACGTAAGAGACACCAAGTGGCTCTGAAGTGGCCGCGCTAAGATTCCGGTGGCCGGTGTCTAAGAATTCAGTGGCCGGACACCGAGTGTCCCGTGTGAAACGAGCCTAATTGATGCGTATGAATCAAAGAGGGTGTTATGGGATAGCTCCAGTATTATAATCGAACTAAAAAAGAAGGTGCATGGCGTGAAATCAGCGAGATATTAAACTTAGTTATTGATGATGTAAAGAAAAAAATAACAAGCCAGCTACTAGGGTCATTCAGGCGAGGACGATAAATACAGAAGAGAACTTCTACAACGGGAAGTGGTAAGTCTTTTTTAATAGTATTTCTCACAGCTGCACGGATTTTGATTGAATTGGGTGTTACGTAATTCATATCCTAAATGTCTAAAATATATTGATTTTGTGCCAGGCTAATTCATCGATGGCAATATAATTGTTTTACATAATTTTTAATAAAAACTTGAAATTAATGCCATAATAAAAAAACATAAAAGTAACCTTTAAATCTAATTTCTAAACACAAATTAAAAATAGGTACCAGCGTTTTCAATAGTGCCATCAAAGACTACCCGTACTAAACGGCTGATGCTTTGTTTATATACTTTGAACATATACTGCAGGCTTGTGTAGGGACTTCGTGAGGCTAGGAATCTTAAAGTTATTATAAATTTTATCTTCTGGTGGGATCACCTCACGCATAGGCGTATCAGTGCATTTTAATATGAGGTCCAACTGATGACAGCAAATGTTCGAAATCGATCTCGTAAATTTTTGAAATAGCTCATTGTCTCCTTCTAAAGTCAATTCGTGAATTAAATTATTAAGATAATTTCTTCGCTGACGATGACTTTCTCTAATCCACCAATTTGGTAATTTTCTTCTTTGCGTTGACATCGTATGGATAATAATAAAGGCCACAGCTGCCGCGCGTACACCTGACAACACGTCAATAGCCGAGCGTTTTCTGAGCACTGAAACCAGGCTCGTTCGACCAAAATTTCCTTTTTCTTGAGCGCGCTCAAATGAATGAGCGGCTCATTCGCCTGAGTGTGCTTAAGTGGATACGAGGCTTAAGACGTTTCAGCTTTTAGATTGGCATTGAAAAAACACAGGAACTATTCTTATACTGTGGGCATGAAACCAAGTATGTTTACCAAATTACCATTTTCTAGGACAACTGGATGTTGCTTAGAATTATGATGAGAGAATGTCATAGTCATTTAAAAGAGTTTCAAATCCAAAAAAGTTCCAAACTAAGGTCGTGAATGAAGTAAAATTTTGCACCAAAACTCATGTCAGAAACTTCATTGGACATACTTTTCAAGAGCATGAACTCATGTTTTTCCCGTTGTTTCTTCTACTATAAATGGAGAACTGCCTACATTAATTGAAAATTTCCCCTTCTTTGATATTGCTTTGCAAATGGGTAACGCTTTACCATAATACAATTTTTTAAAGCTGAGATTCTAGGTGGAATGCAGGATTTAGGGCGAGGGGTGGGGGCAAACTGGGGTACTTGTTCTGGGCGATAACTTGAGGGATGGGGGGCGGCAAAATCGTCTCCAACAATGCGTTTGGCAAACAGTTAAAGTGATGACATCAATGCTTTTGGCCAACAATCAAGGAGGCGATTCTCGGCTGATTCTCGGGGTCTGGCTGGCAACAATGTTTGAAGAGGCGGCAATCTCAGTTTTTCCCCGGCTTGAAAATATCCTAGAGCCGCTACTGTCAAGGCAGTTCCTTTGGCGTTAACAAATTGTTTTTTAAAGGCACCAATCTATAATAATAAGTTTTTAGCATAGCGCTTTGTAAAGGCAATCCGAAAGTGGTAGATTCTTTTTTTCAATTTCTTATCTCAATAAATTCGTAAGTGATATAACAAAACTGGCTGTGACATAATTTTGGAGCTCAATTCTTCTGTTGGTATGGAACAAGAAGCGTATCCAACTGGCGCGAAATATTTAACTGTGGAGTGCCAGATACAGGCTTATAATTTCCGGGACATTTCTGGATCTAAAAAGTATTTTAGCGGTATGTTTAAAGAGTGAACAAATATGCAAATTACTAAAAAATTCTATTTTAGGTAAATATGCTATCAAACGTATATATACCACCTCTTTTAAGTTTATTAATTAAACTATGGTAGAAAGTCAACATCAGGTATTATGAATCAAAAGGAAAAATACTAAACTTAAAATAAAAATTAACCACCTCGTTAGGAATTTTTTACTTTGGTACAAAATCAACATCGGGCATTATCAATCAAAATCTCAAAAATATTAAAACACTGAACACTGCTGTTAGGCTCATTAATTAAAATTAGGTAGAAAATCAGCATCAGGTTTTATCAACAAATAAAAAAAAATTAGCATCTATCTTTTGCTAAATCAAAATCAACATCAATCAAAATAGATCTTAATCAACTAATTTTAAAATATTTATTATTGTATTTTGCCATTTTCATAAATATTTCTCCGTCACTGCTTTGCAAAACTGATAAATTTCTCAGCAAGAGTCTTCAAAATTGATTGAGTTTGCAGTTCAGCCTTGATCAAATCCATGAACGTTCTGTTTCGCTCTTATTTCATAAATTATTCAACGCGCTAAAACTTGTCTCGTAAAAGTCATTGCTTGTTGGAATTGAAAAAATAAAACCAACTTTGTTTTTAAATATTCAAAATCATTAAAAATGCTTATTCTAAAGAAATTGGCCCAGATTTTATCGTTTGGAAAGCCTTTTGGAAGAACCTGAAAAACACGTTTCAGACATGTGAACTCTGTATAAAGGGAGTTAATGTTAACTGCGTCTAGAATTTTCTAAGTCCCAGAAAATTCAAAGAGTATTTTCCTGTCAGTTTCAATTCCTCTGATTTAAGGGACATTCAATCCTCCCACTGCAAGCATGGGATACTTGGCTTGGCCTCATGGCCACCGTGGTGAACTGAGTTTGAGAAAAAAACTAGTATACGGAAATTCCGGGACAGTAACGCATAATTCCTGGACACGAGATCAGACACAAAATTCCGAGACATTCCCGGATTTTCCGGCTATCTGGCAACCCTACCCATACCTGGTACATTACGATTAGTTTCTTAATGCTAATACTTTTGCATTGATTGAATACAAATTTTAAAAACTTTTCAAAATGTCCAGACAAGAATTCTAATGAATATTGAATGAGTTATTTTACCTTCGTTTTTTACTTCTCCACAGGCCCGCCGCTAGCTGGTTGAGCGCCGGCGTGCAATAGCGATTATGCCGCCCCCTGTCCAACTACAGCCAGTGGTGGATATAGGAAATTTCCGAACCGGGTCAAAAAACTGTGATGCCGCATTTACACTCTCGCCTCGTGTCTCGCCTCGCGCCTCGTGCACGAGCGCTGACGCGAACTGCCGTTTACACTCTCGCAAGAATTCATTCATGGATGACTAGTGGGCGTGCCAGCTTTCGTGGTGGACTGTGGGGGTTTGGTCCAATAGCTAAACGCTTTCGTTATTTTTCTAAAAATTAATTGACTTTTTAAGGTTTTTTTAAATAGATTTAATGATTTATTTATAAACGTTTCTCGTGAACAAACCGAGTAATATTATTATTGATGCACAATATTACTCGGTTTGTTTCCCGAGAAACGTTTATAAATAAACAACGCCGAGAAAAATTGCATTCATTTATAGATTTAATTATGTTGATTTGCATCTTAAAGGAGCTAATAAAACGCTTATAGGTTACCAAAATGTTCTGTGTGTCATTATTTATTGAAAACTTTTAACTACTGCGTTACAATCTATTAAGAAGAAAATTTCAATAGTTTCCCGAAATATTATCTATAAACGATAATAACTCCAGAGGATATTGACAGATTCAGTACCCACCTCAACTAACTTAAGACATGGAAAAACGATTTGTAGATATTTTGAAATTCAATGTTTATGACTGAATGAAAAATCCTTCTACCGCAAATATTGAAGAAGCTGTTAGAACTTGACAGGAAGAAGGTTTAGAAATCGTATATGACGCAGAAAGTAAACATAAATTCGATAGTGATGGATATGAAAACCCGTGGCAAAATAATTAAAAAAAAAACATCTGTCATATCAAAATGTATGACAACTGATATTCAGTTTAATGAAAACTTTTCCTTCATATCTCATGTAATCAGGCATTTGTGCTGGTAATCATATTATAGCCAAAGAAAGAAACCGAAAGAGGAGACCTTTGTTTGTTCCTTGCAAAATTGACCAAGATATCCAGTTTTTATTTTAACATAATCTGCCTTAGGAATATCATTAATAAACCAAATAATAAAATCTAATTTCACCAAACTTCGTCCTTTTATATACGTAAAGTATAAATAAAAAGACAGATTTAACTATAGTGAGTAGTTTTATAAAGACTTATTGTGCCAAACGTAGCGAAAGTCAGACAAAGTATTTGGCAAATTATTATTATGGGCTTTAACTCGCTGTAGGTCTGTTTCATAAGGTATACATTGATACAAAAGTGGGCGGTAGGTAAAAAGGTTGACTACCTCTGCTGTAAACAATGTGCTCGCGCCTTCGACATCGCGCCACGAGACCGCCACTGAGGCGAGCGGCACTCGCGAGCTTAGACACCGCGAACGCGAGAGTGTAAACGGTGCACTCGCGTAGTCTCGCCTCGCCTCGTCTAAGCTCGCGCGAGAGTGTAAACGCGGCATGAGATTGCCGCCCCCATTGTTACCATCCCGAGTGTCGCCGCCGACCACCCGAAGCAGCTGTTGAGCTAAATAAAAAAGGGTCGCCCGCTACATAATATGCTGCCTTGCACGACCGCTTACGGCGGCCCTGCTTCTCCATGTGCTCGGATAATAAATTGTTTCTTAAAATTCTATCTATGAAAATGTATTGCATGTGAAACACAGGTAATCGTTTTCCCTCCAATAATAACTTGGAATATTCTACGAGGAAAACGGAAAATAACAACTTATTTTTAAAAAATATCGGACTCCGATATCCAGATTTCAATATCGATATATCGATATATCGTCCTAAAAATATCACTCATAAATATCGATATTTTTTTAAAAAAATATCGATATATCGATATTTTATCAACAGCCCTAGCCTAGCAGTCCGCTTTCTTGAGTGAATTGCCAGTTCCAGTCCTGACTTGGAACAAGCGTGTCTATACTCAATTCTTCAATCAGTCCTTCAAGAGATGTTTGCAAATATCTAAACATATATATTTACTTAGAAGTAATGCCATATCGGGCAAAGAGATATTTCCAAAAAATCGAACATAATTTCACAGGTCAAATTAACACGTTGGCTTGACTGCATAATTTGTAGTGGCCAGATGCTATTCCCCCCAAAAAAATAGATATATGTTCCGACATCTATACTAATATTATAAATGCGAAAGTAACGCTGTATATTTGTTACGATCTTGATGAAATTTGACAAGGAAATACTATGTATCATTAGGAAGAACATAAGATACTGCTTTCTAGATAAATAACATATTTCATCATGACATTTTGAAAATTAACAGAAGAAAAGCTTGTGTAATTCTCTGTAATGTTATATCGCACACTCAGGCTTTGATTCTCTCGCATGATCTTAACAAAGGACAGCAAAACCAATACTGTTGTGTACACAACGGTATTGACATAATATTTCCTCAGAAAGTGAGATAAATTTAAACCAAAAACGAAAATCTGCCCGAGGAACTGTGGTAGGTAGTCTTCCACAGTTAACCCCCCCCCCCCCTCTACCTGTTTGTTGCTATTTTTAAACACGTTGCAAAGTGGTTCTCTTCATAAGATAGATTGCTCCTTGCTTTTTGGAATACCTTTTACGTAACTTATAGTTTCCTTTATCCAATCCTAGCAATACAATTCCAAGTCCACACGTACGAAGTCGGGGGTAAGAGCTGGTATCTATACCACATTACTCAGGTCTGAAAGAATACTAGAAAGCAATCTCACACAGTATATGGACCCCTTATAACATTTTTTCGTTTAATTAATTTGATATTTATTTCCTGGTGAGAGAATGACAAGAACAAAGTCAATGGACTTCACAAAGAATTTAATACACCTATACCGTGAACACTAAACAACTACCCGAAATCGCAGATAAAGAAAAACTAATACACAGCCAAGTTCAAAGAAACCATGGACTATTGTATGTGGTGTGACATTAGAGCTTTCCGTGATGATCGACTTGGCCCTCACAGATGGTCTGCTCAACAAAGAAACGTTATCGAAATTGCTTGACCTAAACAAAATAGCCAACAGAAAATTTGCAATATTCGAGAAATTATGTACCATGGATATTTTTGCTTTTCGAATTGTTGAACTAGGTTCATTGTCGAATAGCAAATGCCAGTATAAAATGCTACATAACTGATACATAAAAGTAATAATTCGTATAAAAAGTTCCCAAATACATTTTTATGCGTTAAAATGTAAAGGTTTTGTAACACCCTGGAACGCACAATATAGAATACACATTATGCTTGTAGCTTTGTGCAGCAGTGTTTTTCATTCATGTATTGTGTTGATATTAGCGATTCAGTAGCGAACATTGATTTTCTTTAGCGTTTTTAAGTCTGAAGTTTAGAAACCCCCAAGCTACCCTCCCTCATTCAACGGAATATTTTAAGCCTTTCAGATCCAGTGTGTATTTCTGTAATTTTTTTCAGTCTGTTAATTACTGTTATGAATACTCATTGCTGAGTTCCTTTTGTTTTCTGTTTATTTCTGTGTTCATACGTTTTGCCTACAATGCGGGGAAGCGTATTATCACTTGAGCAAATAAATAGCCACACGCAGTTTACAGTCACGTGCTCGCCGATGGCGGGCAGGATATGGAAACCGCAGCAAGTAATAACACCGCGCCAAGTTGGGGAACTCATAACGCATTGTTCACCCAGCGTAGCACTAACTCAGAGCCACAATGGGCACCGCTCGAGGGCGAATGCGGACACCCAAACGCTCCTGCAACAAGTACGTTCAGTAGTTAACATTAGTTTCATTGATCCTTTTACATATATTTTGGCGGTCGCAAGGATCAGCGACTGACCACGTTCTGGGCGACTGATACTCAAATCTCGAGCAAGGAGAGGATTTTTTTTTTCTCGCAGTTGTACTTCCACAAAGGCTCCTCAGAAGCTGTGGCGTAGCTAGGTTAACGAGGGCCCCGGTGCGAAAAAATATTTTGGGCCCTCAGGCAAGATGGACGAACTTTTTTTTTTGCTCTACCAATCTTTAGGTGGTACCCTGATCTGCGCGTGGGAGCCCCTTGAGTTGCGCATGGGGCCCCCTGAGTTTGGGGGGCCCGGTGCCCGGCACCGCCTAGCCCTCCGATAGCTACGCCCCTGCTCAGATGCTATCAAATGAGTGCTTGATAAAGGATGGGCAAGGACCAGATTTATGCCCAGTAAGTAAAGTAGATAGAGTGTGGTGCTGACTACACTACACATATGCTGAGGTCAGCACCTATAAGTTTTGACGATACAGACGCATTTCATTTTTATTTAAATCATTTTTACAGTAATTCGAGGACGACAGTAAAGCGCGAGAAGATATTTCACCTTATTAACTCATTAAAGCTGTACATTACATTCGAAGTACTTAAAAAATTGGGTAGTGGTAAGGCTCGTACCTGACAATCGAAAGGACGCGGTTCGAATCCCCGTCCGGCCATCCGTGTTTCAGGTTTCCGTAGTATTCCGAAATTACTCCACGTGAACGCCGAAATGGTTCCTTCACAGAATGTTATGGTCTAATCCCTTCCCGTATCTGGCTTCCAGTTCTTTTCCCGCCTGTAATGACTTAGAAGTCGAAGAGGATTAAATTCATGAGTTAAAAAAATCCTTCTAAAGGCTATGGAAGAAATCTTTCCCGTTTCTTGCCCCCGGTACTCTCTTGGCTCTAATCAACTCGACGTCGACACGGCTTAAAGCTCTAAACAAAAATAGGGGAAAAAACTTCATAATGGTTTCAAAAACATTGATGATGTTTAAATCATTTGAGCATTCATTAATTAAGAACTACAGTTAATGTCAGTTGGTTGTGGCGCCGTAGTAGTGTCCGACGCTAACTCGGGGTCAACTGGTTCAATTTTATAATCAGGTGAGATGATCACTATATTGTGCATCAAAGTCCTGGGTTTAAATCCCAAACCTCTTGACAGCGTGTATAGACTGAGGGGATACGTCATATTGGTCCGTCGGGTGGGGACGTTAAGCTTGCGGCATCTTGATATCTTTCGGAAGATATTGCCGACAGTTATTATTTAAGTCATTCGTCTTGGAGATTGTTCCTACTCCAGATGACACACTGTTTCGCGTGATACCATCTTCGCCAGTGCCCAAGCCATTTTCGATAAGCGAAAAAGAAAATCAGTTTGTATTTCCTAAATGAGAATAATTTTTTTTAATAAATCATAGTGTTCGTATCGAGTGAGAAAATCTTTTTCTTGTGCTCTAGGCTAGAGCAACTTCTTAATTTTAACAGGTTATTCTTCTTGAAAAGAAGTGTGTGCCATGTTTACCACAATCCTCTTTATAGTACGACATGACGCGAAACTAAAAATTTATGTTTATAACAGACTTTAATTTCCTGCTCGGCCACCAGTTTCCAACTATGAAAACCCTGTGAAAATCAGTTCTGTACTTTTTTCATTATGCCAGCTCTACCAAACAAGCAGAAAACAAATCTTCGTTACCCTCCAAATAGACGAATCCAACTTTTTTTTTCAAAACTATCTTTAATGTTCAGAAAAAGCCCCGTACGATTTATTAATAGTATAAATTAATTCTTGAATATAGAATTTATTACTAGAAACAATTAATTCGTTTATAATAGCAAACTGATGACTAGATTCGCTTTGGTCGAATAAAGTATCCTTCTCTTCAAATATATTATGTCTCCTATCTTATTGAATTATGTAAAGTCTATTTATCAAATCTAAATGTTTCACTGCTGCACACTTCTTTACGAATTGTAGACCATATACGTAGATGCCCGTTTGATTGCACTGGTGCACAAATGCGGTGATATTTCACGACTAATTCGTGTTATGTGAACGTTCCCTGATGTGGAGACATTAAGCAGAGATATGTTGGCTGTTTCCGTCACCACGAAGAAAGTAGCAGAAACTTTGTTTTCCTGGGGTCCTCCCCTCTCTTTATCCGGAAATCCCATCTCCACGCGTTCTGACTCCGTCGAGAAACACATCAATCTTCCTGTCCCCTTCGCACCGCGCATTACCACGGCGTGCGTGTCTCCACTTCCCCTCTCCACCATTCCTGCTTAAATACTTCCTAGATATAAGAACTATAATATTAATCCTGCAGCAAATCCTTAACACTTCATTCCATTTAAATATTCAGAGCCATGGGATTTTAATCTCAACTTCGCTACAGGTAAAGGAATCTGAGCTAAGCGCGTATTAACGATATTTAACCCTTAATGCTTCTTCTTCTCCGAATACTCAAGGTTTAATTATTATGTCTGGTGACAACATACTGATTTACGAAGATCGTCGACTGATAGTTCCACGACTTTTTGTAGCAATCCACGACAGAAAATGTAGTGAACCTCTTAATGCCGTAAGAATTACTTATTGAGTATAACTATTTGACTGAGATGCTCCATAAGTAACTTTCCATGAAATGTAATTCAATTCTTCCTTCATTTATTTCCCTTTGCTTTTGGCCTTACGCCTCTTAGAGGTCGTTAGAGGCAGAAAACGAGCCGGGGCAAGGAATGATAAAGAAGAAACCATCCAGACAATCTCCTGCAGTGATTTTCGGAAATAATGTAAAACAGAAATTTGGATTGCCTGACAGGGTCCTCCCGAATGCGAGGCCAGAGAATTATAGCTCATCTAGTACTCTCGGTTTTTCTTTCGTGAAACTGTAAAGCGTGTACGCAGTCGGTTCTGCAGATACAAATTCGGGAATGATAAGTCGGTTAGTGATCAAAACCTAATTGACACTTAAACACTTAGTGTACCGCTGATTGACACCTATAGCTATATAAAATAAGAGGAAGTGAGATGTGTAGGAAAGTCGCCACCGGGAAAGTAGCCACGAGCTATAGAATTATTGCAAGCCCTCAGTCACAGTGTGTTATTGTTGCCAACTGCGTGCTTCATACCACTTTGCCACTTCAAATGGTTCAAAACACGTCATTATGTTACATAACAAAGTTCTATTTTTTGTTAATGAAGTCATATATGAAAACTGAATCACGTTATGCTATACACCCTTCAACAAACAGCTCTCCTGAGTCGCTATCCATTTCCAGATTTTGTCTTGGATTTTATGATAACAAATTAATATATTTTTCAAGTGCCGGATTGTTGTGTCATACGAAAAGTAAAATTATAATATATATTTGCAGATAAGGATTTCCTTGCTTGTACCGTATATCTCTTGTCAACACCATAAAAAGAGTGAGTGCATTATTTATAATTATTCCAACCATTGTTTGTAATGAACATCTGCTTTGTATTATATCTTTCAGCCACATTAAGGAAGTTACGAGAGGATCTTTAACTTTAACTAAAACCACTATTGTTCGATAATTGACCCGAAGTGAAGAACCATGGAGAATGAAATATACAAATGGCATGCCAACCATTCAAAATATATATTTTAAAAGAAATTAAGAAATCTGCATCTTTCAGAAGCATAGGAATAAATTATAGTTGCTTAATGCATAGTCAACAAGATAAACATAAACCGCTTCCATTAAATGGAGTTTACACAAGTTTATTGCATACAACACAAGTCCTTTGTGGAAAAAATTCTTGACTGGAACTGGTTTTAACTAACACACCGTGAGTGATTAACTCATTTTTGTTGAAGTCGGATTGTGAATTAGGCGAATTATTGTGTATCATAATGGTCTTTGCTTCTGCGTTTTGAAACAGAGAACGAAGATTCACTCCCAGACAGCTTATTGGTCAGTCCACTAAACATTTTTCTGCAACAGTCATTCACCATACGGTTTTTAGTCCGCTTTGATTTCTTGTTTTCTCCCAAAGTCAAGATATAAAACTGTTGTCGTTTTTAGCATAACACAGCAAAGTCACTTACGAATACATAGTGCAGGCAACTAACTTTTTTTACCATTGCTCTTAAAGAGCATTTTACAAAATGCAGGCTTTCATACAGATAGTCTACTGAAACGTACAGCACCATCCTCCATGTCACGTTCCGACGCATATTTTTTTAAAAATAAATCCCGTGAATAATGAACCAGGAAGGCCGAGTCCACTTTGAGTGCAGCGAGCTGCAAACGAGGATCGTGCTCGAGTGGGGTACGCGTGTTTGGCCCTTTTGAAGTCGAGGGCCGAGGAGAGTCCTCCGCAGCATTGACGTGAGTGAGGCACCCCACCTAAAAGAGCCTTTTCCCCTCGTGTAAATAATACGTTTTGCATGTTTGTATTCAATTAATCGCGGGGCGGCGAGAGAGCGGGGTCCGTAAGTCAGTGACGCGAAGGGAAAGGGACCGAGGCAAGTGTGGCGCCACTGTCGCAGGCGAGGCGAGGCGGCCGCTATAAATCCTCTGGCGACAAGTGCCTCTGCGCTGCGGGGAGGTCTCGATCGATGACGACCAAACAAACGGCCGTTCTCCGCCGCCGAGCTGTGAATTATGTGCGTCGTTTATAAAGGGGCAGGCGGCGACAAGCGGAGCGGATTAGTTCATAAGACACGCCCAGTCAGCAGGTAGGGTGACTGCGTCTCAATCCCGCTGAAATCTCCTTAGGGGCGCGGTCACATCACGGCATAGGCTTAAGCCAGTATTAGCGACCGCTGACCTTGTCTCTAAGTGCAAATGCTGGACCTATTGCACAAACCCATTACTACAGTGGATTATAGTAATAAGACTTCTGGTTTAGATCCACAGATTGTGGTTTACACTTGATCCTGTGTAGCTGTCGAGTTCTTCTTGTAGGAAAATTTCCTGGACTCCAGGATACTTTCTTTTGTCCTTATATTAATACTCCTAATATTAGGATCATTCAGCCATTTATAAAATTTAACCAAAATATTGGCAAATATACAGTCTTACTGCTACTGTAAAAGCTGTAAGTGCCCACAGAAACACAGTTATAACATCGTAAATTTACTTAGCATTAAAACAAAAAAAGGTATTTCTAGTGTTGTAAAAAAGTTTTTTTTCTGGCTTGAAAAAAAAAACATGAAAAAAACTTTTAAAAAAACATGTTTTTTTTTCTGGGACACGTTTTTTTTTTTCACAACTACTAAATCTCAAATTTGTAAGGCAGTTATCGTTTAAAATGACTGTTTTAGAGTTTATTCTAAGTACTTATCTTGGTTTAAAATCTACTATATTTTTCTGGTTCAGTAGGGAAAAAAAACAAAAATATTGGCAACATTGACTGAAATTTTCTTTTATGAACGGGGATTTCCCGAAGAGACTAGGTTGCGCGAGAAGGAATCCCCATTGTTTGGATTGATACTTGCTATTTGAAATAGTGCTGCCAGCCCTACAAATATATCTGTAGACCTACAGATCTTTTAAAAAAATTAGGAATTTAAAATTTTTCTATGGTTTTTGCCTCTTTTTATTACTTATTGTGCTTTCCTTATATTCGTATACTTGTTAACTCTCATAGTATAGTTGTACTGACTCATTAAATTGTCAGTAAGGGAGCGTGCATAAACCACGTAGCTCCATTTTGGCCTCCGGTGAACCCCCCCTCCTCCCCCACGTACCCCTACGTGGCTTTTGCCTCCCCCCCCCCCATCTCCTACTCAAGTAGCACGTAGCTTTCTTCCCTTTTGATTCCAGAAGACATTTTGTACTGTTTCCTCTTGTCAGACTATTGTAAATTACATACGGATATAATTAACTGAGGGAAATAAATACTCACATGCTGTTGTGAGTTCAGTTCCTCATTTTAACTGTGAAAAATGTTACGAAAGGAAAGCTACGTGGCCTGGCAGTTTGCGAACGGTCCCTAATTATGAATCGTTTCCTTGCAAACGTTGGTGTAAACCAATGACTGAAAAGAAGTAATGCTCCTATTTTGTATGATAATAGATTTAAATTCAAACTTAAAAGACCGTAATACAGAACTATCGGCGCAGTCTTTATGCACAGTGTGTACTTTGGTCACAATTTAAAATTGCAATCTCAAAATCTTTTGCGTACAATACAAGAACAACCAGTAAAAGAAAATTTAACTAAATATTTCTGAAGTTATGGATCTAGAGGAGACAGAAGAAGAGACAGAAATTTCCGACACGACCGAACTAGTTTTGGTAGTGCTGGTACTAGTGAATATGGCACTGACATAGAGGATGAATAAAATTATGTTACCTATATAGATACACTTATGAACCATTATGTGAGACATTATATGATTCAGTAAGATTTAAAACACACTTGTAAAATGGAAGTTCCATAAATAAAACTATAATTTATCAAATATATTTTTTTCTGAAAAAAAAAAAAAACTTTAAAAAAAAAACACGGGTGCCAGGTTTTTTTTCATGTTTTTTTTTGACAAAGCTGAAAAAAAATTTTTTTTTTCAATTTGCAACACTAGGTATTTCTTTGCTAATTTTCTTTATTTTAATTATTTTGAATTTGGTCATTTATAGATAGCCTCGAATCTAAGAACACAGTACTGACCTTTTTTTCATTATCTTCCTGATATCAGCGTCTGACCCTGTCTCCGGGTGCAACTATTGGACATATTGCACAAACCCATTACATTTTTTTGAGTACAGTGGATTAATGTAATAAGACTTCTGGTATAATTCCATAGATTGTGCTTTAAACTCGGTCCAGTGTAGTTGGTTCGAGTCCTTGTTGTTGGAAAAGTTTCTCAACATCCTGTACTTGGTCTCCAGCGTATTTTTTTCTGCACTTATATAATCTTCCTAAGATTAGGATGATTGAGCCAACTATAAAATTTAACCAAAATATTGGTCAATATATAGTCTTATTGCTATAATAAAAGCTGCACTCACAGAAACACACCTGAAACAACAGAAACCTACTTTATAGTAAAACAATGACGACCATTTCTTTACCTATTTTTAGAGCTTAGAACCTACGAATACAACATAGCCCTATTTTTCCTCTTTCAGAACGTTTTCATTCTAATGCTGATGGTCTGCCTCTGACATCAAACTCTAGGGTTGTAGGTTCGGTTGGAGTACAGCGTCTCCTAAAGTTTTCTTTCTCGTAATGATGTCTTCCATGAATTTGAGATTTTCCTACCACATTCTTTTTTTCTTTTTTTTTTTTTTTAGACATACTATTGTGCTTTTAATTTAGAAATGTATTCGAATATTTTCTTTCTCAGTTGTCTATTCTAAGTGTCTGTAAAATTTTAGCTTTATTTTTCTAATTTTGTATGTAATCTTCTCTAAGTTCTTGTACAAATCATTTTCGTTTTTCTCGAAACGTTATCTTTGTTCTTTTGTTGTCCCAAAATCTTTCTCAATATTCTCTTTAATTTCTTCTGCTTCTTACTATTATACAACAATTCTCATAATCATTACAAATTATAATTAAATTCATCGTAGTATTACTAAAAAAAAAAAACAATGATTAAAAAACGGTAATCTGATAAGTCAGATGGCGGCCGAAGCAGACATTAGACACGAAGGCTGTGAAGAGAAGTCAAGAATCGAACGTGGAATCAAGAGACAGAGCATCAGCTCTTTTCAAAATGTTGGAAACTTTATCTGTCACATTAAAGAATCTGGAACAGATTATTGCTGAGAGTATTTTTCTGAAAGAGTACAGGAAAAAAAATATCTGTTGTTAATTGGAGGATAGCATCCTTGAAACTGAATTTATGTGAGAGCATTACTCTTAAGTTGTGAAGAATGAAAAGTGTATAAACAAATTACTCTAGTATAATCCTAGTGATCGAACAAGTGAAGGTAGAAATCATCGGAGAAGGGCTTTTTTTTCATGTTCCTGTCACAAGCTCCCGCTGTTTAACATTCAAGAAGGACACGCCAGAGATGAAGAAGAGGATGGATTCAGCTGAATGTCTAGTGCTGACGTGAAGGTTACTTTTCTTTCCGCTGCGTCTTGTAACTTGATCCCCGCAGTGTGGCTGTTCTCGCCCGCAGCTCCTGCCAAAACAAAGTTCGACTGCCCGCCTGACACGCCCATTCCACGTCTGGCTCAGCCAGAAGCCTGGCCCGGCTGGAGGACCGGATCTCCTTCCTACTCCGTAGAACTTGCCGCCGGATTTTTTCGCTCGCGGCCAGACAAGGCGCTAACTGAACTGCTATCGCTGCGCCCCCAGTTTTCTTTTACTTCATCCCCCGCTGTCTTTTTCGCACCCCTCTGCAGAGCCGCCGGAGAAGAAGCAGTCAAGCCGCGGGACCAGCGAGCTGGAAAACGAACCCCGGGTAATGAAGCGGCGTACGCGATGGCTGAGGAGTGACGGAATTCCTGGCCTCGGTTCTCGTTTCTTAGATTACTTTGCACCATGGCTAATCAGAACCAGGGATTGTTATCATTAAACTTCACGAGTACCAGTAACTTAAAATGCCTATTCAGTCCGTCTGATTTCTTGGAAATAAATATCAGCGTTCACTTAAATTGTAGTTTACTAACAAG
Organism: Vandiemenella viatica; assembly: GCA_031002005.1. Taxonomy (NCBI): domain Eukaryota; kingdom Metazoa; phylum Arthropoda; class Insecta; order Orthoptera; family Morabidae; genus Vandiemenella; species Vandiemenella viatica. The sequence goes on along the minus strand of JARYHS010009186.1, from coordinate 141,221,814 downwards.
AGGATTGCATCAAACCATTCGAGAAACTGATGCAAGAAAACAAATTAAGAGGCAAAAGAAATTGTTATTTCTAATACACATTCAGCTACAGATCCAAATAATTTCCTTTTACAAAGATTTCCCCACATTCACAAAAAAACTAATCGATTGTAATTCAACAGAACCAAGTGGACTAGGATGAACCTTAAAATCCCAACAACAGTTCTTGCCGTTATCCAGATTTCTGTTTCCTTAATTTAGCAAAATCACTACAGGCTAATGCTGGAGTGGTCGATTTCCTTCCCGTTCCTACTTTATCACCTTTAATAATTATTAAAAAAAAAAAAGAAATTATTTTTTGTAGTGCGTGATTCTGCTTGGTTTTAAATTTAAAAAACCTAAATGAAACCATTTTGTGAAAAAAAATTTCAGTTTACTTTCTCGTAACATTTTTTAAAAAAATAAGTATTTGGAACAAATGTACCAATGCGACTGTATTGTATTTAATGTCAGTGAATTACTATTTGCTCCAATTTGGAAAGTTGGTAATATTTGAATTCGCATGTAGCGTAGGATAACTTTAAATAAGAAAAACTAATTCCGTGAGTATAGTATTATTACGTCTAAGCGGCAATAGTAAGAATACAAAACAGATAATTTTATTCTACAGCGAACTGAAGAACTGTGAAACGTTCACCTTTGTGGGATCAGCTACAATGAAATTTAAAATTTCTTTTTCACATATTGTTTTCTTAAGAAGAACTGAGAGATTTCACGTTTAATGATGGACCACAGGCGATATTTACTAGCTTGTGACTTCTGAAAACTAATTTCACTGTCGGATAAAGAATTCTGGACTAACACCAGTTGATTCCATTGGCTTCACAGCGATCATAAACATCACAAGACAAATACTAGCATTGATTGTTGCCTAGAGAATAAGAACAGTAACCCGGCGCAGAGCTTCTAGTTCTGCGCAGAAACTTTCCATATTTAACGGTGTATCGATCATTGGAAGCAGTTTCTTAGATCGACCATACATGGCAATACTAAAGGCAAACAATGAAATTTGATGTGATATTTGGTGATCATCACCCTCCGTAAAAAAAGAAATCTAAGTATCTTCCCACAATCTTTATATTTATTTCTCATTAAAAGTAGAATAATGTTCACATTAATCTATAGTCTATGCTGAGAATCGTTCATACCACACCTGTAATGTTTCCCGAGCGTTATCAGAACTTTTTATCTTTCGGTCAATGCCCTGATCCATCTAAGGGTTTGGCTCGAAATGATAAGATTCAATAATTATGGGGAGGGAGATCCTTCGCTTATGTCAACCTTTGGAGGTAGGTTGGACAGTATGTTTTCATACGACGTATGTGATCATTTGAAGGGGTTTGCTACCTCACTATACCGGTTTTATAATTATTGTCGACCACTGAGCGTAGTGGGTAAGGGTAACGCTCTGGCCTCGCATTCGAGAGGACGCATATTTCCAATACCCGTCCGGCCATCCAGATCACTCCAGGCTAACGTTGAGATGATTCCCACAAAAAGGCAATGGCTGAATTCCTTCCCATTCCCGTTACCTCCCGTTTGTAATGTCCTCGACGCCAACGAAGCGTACTCATAAAAAAATGTAAAAAGTATTGACGATCAGAAGGGATGGTCGATAATAACCATTTCACCTCACTTCATGTCTGTTTTATTCTAAAGTTCTATTCTTACATGGACTGTCGCAGTTAAATAACAACGTGACACCTCTGCTAATCTGGCAGCCGGTAAGAAAACTTCATACCATCTACCTACATCTGGCGTCGCGCAGTAGCAGGAGATAATACTATACACGATGATAAAATTTTCCTTTACGGCTGCCGGGAGTGGATTACGTGTTTCGTGTTTTTCACCCTCTCTTGTGAGAGGCTGCACGTCACCCTACAAGTCGTGCCGCAGGTGCTGCCTCTTCCATTATCGCCGCCTTAGAATGCCACGCGCGACCTCCGAGGGGAAAAGTTAAGGAGATTATGGGGAACAGGTGTCTGGCGGGCCATGTCGCCAGGCGGGTGACGAGCTCAACCAAATTGCTTTCGCCGATATTACGCTCTTCCCCCGTCATGTATCGGTTGCCGTTATAAATTACTACCGGGATGACGTCGTACGTGGGGGAAGAGATCGAATCTATAGCTTCCCGCGCACTTGCTGGTTGACTGATGACCGTCTTGTTACCAATTTTGTTTCAAAGTAAGTCGCACATTTTTCTTTTGAGTTAAAAAGTAAATAAGTAACTAAGTATGTAGATGAATCTAGAGCAAGTGGTTTAACTACCTCTTAAATGGTTTTTTTAATTATTTTTTTTATTTTTTTTAGGGAACATACGAGCACGATAACTTAATTTTTGGTATTGCTCAGTAAATGCAGAATAAATTCCTTCCAAAATTGGGCAGTTATGTTCGTATAATTTTAGCAACAGAAGTAGAAAAAATAGAGTTTTCTTTCAGTCATTGGAATCTGTAATAACTTAGTCTCTTTTCGAATTATCGATGTTTTATTGATACGAAAGGTCGTAGGGTTAATTTAATAACTACAATGTATCATGCGATTTATGTAGCCAGCAGGTTATTCTGTGAGGTTAAAATGATTTATCAGTGCATATTATGTAAAGGTTACGACTCGTGTGGCCATAATGACCTGGCGACAGGATTTTTACTGGCAGCACAGTCCTCGACTTTAGTTGCCATCTTAACCTAATCAGGTAAAACCGGATATAGGGGGCCTACGGTTTAACGTGGAACCCGATTCACACAATCGTTCTGGTCTACTTCACGTAACTCGGGAAACTGTGCCATATGTGGTGTTCGGATTAAAGGCCTTAAAACTTTCCCCCCAGACAGGAATTCGAACTGTGGGACTTTCTATCTCCAGCCAGACCCCTTAGGATGCCCCTTAAGTATGTCTAGTAAATTAGTATTCATTTTAGGGTTGAACTGCTTTATTTTACACTGTCATGGTTGATTTAAGTAAACTTACTTAGTAACAATCAAGTGATGCTAATCACTTTGTTTCTGTATAAAAACAAAAAGGATATCCGCTGTTACTGAAGTAAAATTAGTGCGCTCCTTTAGCGAACGAAGGCAAGTTTTAAATTCAGTTTACGGTATGCCTAAGCGAATTTTAATGTGGGCTTTTTTTTTAAAATCGTTCTATAAATGTAGCTTAGCAGTATCAAACAAATTTTTTTAAGTTTAATCACCTACACAATTCAAACTTTGGATTTTTATAGTTAGAATTTCGGTTTTCAATAAGCAAAAATGACTACAACTTTCGATTTAGGACAAATTTGAATCGTGTGAAATTACTTCTTATTTTCTTTCCTTTTTGTTGAATATTTCTTCATCCTTTCTATCCTTTGTTTTTCTTCTTTTTGCTTCGGTCCACACGATATACAAAAACTATTACTAATAAAAACCAATGTTTTACGATTGTTGCCGACGTATATGACAAATTAAATGGCAAGATTAAATATTGTTTTTTTGTCCCGTTTTGATTTCTTCGCAATAATACTTAGGCTAAGAAAATCATGTTATAAGCAGAAGTAACGTTGCCGATATAGTTGTCAGAATACATACAGTTTTGTAAATGTTTTAACTTTCGGTGACAATACGTCTATAGAAAGTAAATACGTTTTCGCTGTATGTTGTAACTGGTGATATTGTCAATTCCAGTGAAATTTCAAGATTTCGTAGAAGTATTAGAAAACTAGAAAAGCTATTGCTCGTTTTCTTCCAACGTTCATAAAGAAAGGTTAAAATAGAAATATGTAATTCGCGATCACTTTCCAGCGGAACCGATTTGTTTTCCTACTTGGAACTTGGAATTTTTTTCTATTCCTTCCATATCCAAATGATATCCAATTATATAAATAGGAATCATACGTGATGCGCGAGAATATATATGATTCACATTAGTATCGTTTTATAGTAAAGTGTGAGAATTAACTTGCTTTGTAAAGTTTTAGTTTTCCATAGTTCAGAAATATTAATCACCCGCCAAAAAGTGGTTTTATACAGATTTTAGGAAAAAAATTGACTTATGAATTGTACAGTTATTTACAATGTAGAAGTAAAAGCTTGGATATTATAACTGAGTTAATTCATAAATGAAAAAACTAAAAAAAGGAGATGACTTAGCAGAGAAGTAACTTAGGATTAAGTCTTGACTTTAATATAAAATACGGAAGATTGTGTCTCTTTCTTGTATGTCCTAAAATGGGCAGTTTATGGGATGACTGGGTTATGAAATAGTGATCTTGACACTGTAACAGTATATTGCAACAGAATTTATGGCAGAATTTGCATCCGACCTGGAATTTTATGTGACAAGTTGGAGCTGGTCCGTGTGAACCCCTGGAGCTACCCAGATGGAGGGGAAACAGCCTGTACCCCGTTACTTAACAGACGCTTCACCAACAGTTTTCCCCCCCCCCCTTACTATAACTATTAGTTGCTACCAGAGCTTCAAACAAAATTCTTGAAGAGGGAACCGTAATATGTTTTGCGTCATTGGTGTATATACTCATCAAACACTCTCAAATAATCTATCTAAATTATCGAGGTTGTAAATAAAACTCTAATTTATTATCAAACTTATAATTCATCCGTTGTTACATGTTTAGTTACTTGAATGAACTGCCCGAGTATCTGAATTTGTTTTGCAAAGAACCTGTCGAAGCTGCTATTTTTCTCCCTCCTCCTTTATTTAATTTTCCTGTTTCCTCACTGCTATTTCAAAAACCCAATTTCGCTAAGTGATGTGAATATATGGCGTAAGAGAGGCAAAGAAATTAATGTTTCTCCCTTCTCTCTGAACAAAGCCAAAATTAACAAACCTTTTTCTGAGCATCTGACTGAGGTTTTGGTTACATTCAAAAAGATTGATTATTTTCTTATTTTTCATTTCTGTTCCTCTTCTGGTACATTGCAAATTGAAGTGATGCAAAGATTTCATTAAAAAATCTACTTTTTGTAATTATATATTTCGATACAATTATTGTTTTATGTATTTTCAATTCTGTACACAAAATGAGAAAACTGTTTTGGGTAAAATGCTGCGTATACTCGTAGAAATCTAGCCTTATATAGGATGATCCTTTCTTTTGCACTTTTTCAAATAATCAATTATTTATTGCGATAATTTTATCCTCCATTGGCTATATTTTCCGATATACGACCAGAAAATTGAACGAAACGAATGCAGATTTCCTACAAAACTGGATCATTCCTGCGCTGTAATTTAGTGTTACTGAATGAAATGAAATACTCCCCTATCAGTGTCCAAATTATTGTAATGGGAAGAAGAAAATGGTAGAGAAATATCAGAGCTCAGTATACAAAATCAAAGTATTTTGTCGTTGTTAAATAATTTAGCTGTAATGTATGAAACAGATTTAATGTTTCCTATCCTCAGAAAAATATAAGGTTTGTGATTGCTTTTCACAAACTCATGAAAATGTTAAGGTCGGTTAGCCCCTTTACTCAATGCTTTTTTTTTTTTCAGTTGTGCGCAGTTAAGATTGAAGTAATCTTCTTGTTGTATCAGCCGTTGTATTTTTTAGGAACTTTTATAGTAAATTGATTGATCTGTACATGCCTTTCATTTTCGAATTATTTCCTTCTTAACGCTGTTTTAACAACAACAAAAATTTGCCACTCTACATAAGAATATAACAATAGTTTTGTATTTGATTTAATTAATTTCTAAGACCCGTTTCATGTGTCACTCATTCTTTTGTTTTTCTGGTAAAATGAAAAATATTTTTATGATATTAGTGTAACGCTTGTAAGTTCCCCTTCTAGGATTTAGGTAATTTACCTTAGCTCCTCTTGATATGTATAATCTGCCTTTTGAAAGCCTACTGGCGTGATTAATGATTTTAAGTCACTTATTAAACACAAACAATTATTAATTAAGTAAAAGGTTCTTTAAGCCGCGGTCGCCAGGTTTAGGTACTGTTCTTCGTCAGGAATAATTAAATGAGAGAGTCACACAGTTTAGGGTGAACATCTAGTCAAGAAACTTTATTCTAGTTCATTAACCTCTGCACACACACCGACGGAAAGTACCACCACCAAATAATATATCAACAAGGAATCGGACTTCTTCGAAAACCACAGATTCGTGGGATAAGAGAGATTGACTTACAAAATAGTCCCCCACATTCACTATCGTCCTCTTAACGCTACACAGTCACTTGAAAACACAGCATTCCCTTTAAAACAGTGAGTTCCACATAATACAAATCTCAATCATCCACTTCACCGAAGTTTTCACAATTTCTACTATTCGACCGAAAAATATTCCCGCGTCAGACCTTCACCTGACGGAGGTCAAAGACTCACTACTATACAAAGACAACATCACCTTTACTGTCGGCGCTGGCCACAGATATTACTGTAGGGCACAGACGTTTGTTATATTACACTGTCTTTAAGCCGTAATACGGCATATTATTTAAATTCACAGTTCAGAAACAAATAAATAATACATATATATCGCGACATGAATTCTTTGAAGAAACACTCGAAAGCACTTATTATTTATAATTACTTGTTACAGAATACACTTCTTTACATTGCGCATTATTCAACCACGTACCAGCTGTATCTTATATTCTCGTCCAAACACTCGCCATATTTCCTTCTCTGTCCAAAGATATACCTTATCACAGATGACCACTGTCCATAGATATTCTGGAACTTTACTATACGCTTATCTTTTACTTCCATTCATACAAATTTAACACATTTGTATACACAACACAAGCAAGACTAATATCTAATTAATTTTTTAACAAAAATTATTTACAAAAATGTGTAAGGGACCTTGTCACCTTACACGCTTTTCATCCACAATTATCAGAGCACCAGTTGAACAAATACGAGAGCAAGTGAATTTTGAACTAGTCTTTGTTTCTAAAACATTAAATTCATTTATTTTATAATATTATTTCTTTTATAATGAAAATCGTGTATTGACTCACTCATAGGCCGATAATATCAGCGAGCGATAAAGTTTCATATACCTCATCATAATGCTAAACAGCTTCCAACCACTGGCGATGCCAGTTTGGAATAAAAAAGCCTCTCCAGCGCTTCCTTTCCATCCACCATATCTCTTCTTCCACTGCCATCCAATTCCTTTCTCTTTCCTCGACACATTACTTAATACCTGTCACCCATCTGTCCCTCGGCCTTCCTCGGGGTCTCTTGTCTTTAAGTTCCATGTCCAACACCCTCTTTGGTATGTTCTTTTCTCCCATTTTATTTACATTGCCATACTACTGTAACCTTGATTTCTCTAATCTTTGTTGCAACGGTTTCTCCTTGATCATCTCCCTAATTTTCTCACTCCTCATTCTGTCTCATCTTGTCACTACTACTCCTTTAAAACTTCAATTCTGTAGCTTTTGTCCAGCTTCTTCATCACCCATATTTAAGATCCTTATGTCAAAATCGGTACATAGAAGGTCTTTTAGCTTACTTCTTTACCTTCGAATCATAGATCGCCTTTAACAATTCATTTGACTCTGCGAGAGGAATCAAATGTCTTCAAATAGATCTGGTGTTCCCGATTAAAATATTTTGGAGTAATTCCATTTCGGCTCTACAAAAACAGAAGCAGGTCGCCATATTATATGGCACCACCTTATGCAGGTGGATGAGTAGAAACCACAAACATCTGAAGGTACCAACTAGCAACCGCAAATGTGCGTGCAAGAACTTGCCTTCAGATGCGGAAAATAATTATATCAGCGCACTCTAGTCGAAATATTAAGACCTGTTATCCTGTCAGATCCAAGCGGCGCTCTTGAATCCCTCCATAATCTCCATGCTATTAACAGAAAAAAATATACTAGGCAGCAAAATCAAACCGTTAAAACGCCTTTCATAAACGTCTGCAATTGATCTGGATTAAACCTCACACTGGCCTAATAGGAAATGAATTAGCGAATACACTAGCCACCAAATTACCAATAAAATCAGGTTATATTCCAGCAACGGATTTAATGCCTTAGAAATTCGCCATTACAAACAACAAATGGAGAAAGATATGGGAATAGATCGATAGAAACTAAGAATCGGCGCTACGGACTTCTGCATCCAACGTTAGCGAGGAAACTGTGGAGTCAAAGTTTGTTTGTTACAAGAAAATTAATCAGTAACATAGCGTCTTTATATATTGAATTTAATACCATCCCCCTTGCGTGGATACGATAAATTAGCGAGGGAGGTACAAACCACATTATATTCTATTGAAAAAGGCGTTTGCAACAGTATTCCAGGTTATTGGAGGATCTGCAGCAATCAAGCATAAACATTTACCAACAAATGTTGCGAACTTATTAACCACGGAGGACCAACGCGTCTACACTCTAATAGTAAAATTTCTACTAGACAACTACATAAAAATCTAAGCCAGCCTCGAATGGCCTATAATCAATGATAGTATTTAATAGGCTTAAAATAATGAGAAATGTTTAAAAACACTTATGCTTTTAATATTAACTTAAACAATTTTCAGCCTAAAAAAATTGCATATATCTTTTTATTTAGTTTTTTTAAGGAAAGCAACTTATATTTAAAAAAGTAACATAAACAAGAGTTATCTCAGAATAATAATGATGAATGTATATTATATATTATCAGTGTTATAAAAACGTTTAATTTGTATTTACTGTTTAAATTTTTAAAAAAAACAGTAGTATAATCATGTTAACCTTGTTCTGCCTGTATAGTCTCGGTACCAAAAGACCGTAAGAAATAGAAAAAGCTGTCAGGGGCTTAGCTACTATGGGGCTAGGCGGTGCAGTGCACCGGGGCCCCTACGCTCAGGGTGCCCCCAAGCGCAGTTCAGAGGCCCAAGAGGCCCTTCATGGCAAACTGGCGACCTAAGAGCACTCTCACTGCTCAGGGGAGCCCCCAACCACTGCTCAGGGGGCCCCTAAGCACAACTCAAGGGCCCCGTCCTCAGCTCAGGGGGCCCTTACCAGCAACACAAACCAAAGAAAAGGGCCCAAAATAAATTTTTTGAACCGGGGCCCCTGTTGACCTAGCTACGCCACTGAAAGCTGTGATTACAACTCTTCATACACTCGGCTTGCGGGACAGTCTGGGTCAATTTGGGAAAAAACTAAGACAGTGTTCGTAGATATCACCGAAAGGTTTGTACGTGAATAAGCTATCACTAAGAGGCCCCTGCAAAAATTTTGCGAATGACATACAGTGAATAGCGAGGTTGGTGGTTTGTAGTAGGATGAAAGAAATACCGGCTCATTTGTAGTAATTGTTTATTTCTCAACTAAAATAGGTACGTAGCAAAACACAACGTCTTACGAAATAATTAGAAATGGAGGAATGTTGAATATATCTGAAAAGCTACTTACTCTAAAAACTCAGTTTATCAATGTCTATGTGCTATATAGTGCTGCTATCTAGCTGCAATACGATCACTCCGAATCGACGCCAGCGCAGCCTAGCAGCTTGAGTCCCAATTATCGCATACCCGTGACCTTGATTGTTCATAATTTTGCCCTTCACGGGTTGAATTCCGAAAAATTCCTTTTTAAAAAAAATAATGGCGTTACCAAAGTAAGAACTTAATCTTTGAAATAATACTTCATTTATCAATTTGGGTTGAGTGTGAAGGGATAAAGATTGCTTGTTACAAAGAAAGAAAAAAAAAACATCTTTTAGAAATAATGTTTATGGTAGTTCATATTGTTTTCGCTGACTGTGGTTATCATTGCCGGTAAACGAGACCAAACAATTCAGTGACAAGTTCATAAATAGATTTAGTTTATAAATGTATGGTTTCCCACACTCTTAGCCAGGCTAGGGACCTATAGAAGTAGTAATGGTGTAGGGGTTCAAACCAGAACCCTATCAACCACTGAAATTGAATGCCGTTTGTGATGCCACAAGACGTTTTTAAATGATAATTAGGAACTTTAAGGGGTAGTATTTAATTAGAATAAGAATAGTATTAAGGAATTTTAATTATGGTAGCGAGAGTGAGGTGGAGAGATTGTATGTTAAGATTTTCAAGTGGCTACAGACTACTGTCATGGCGGTTAAGCCATGCTGAAGAAGTTCGGGCACTCTGCTCCCGCCCAGAGTTTGGTGGGGATAAGGATGGTAAAGCAGCCACCCAAAAAAACAAAAGTTACCTCTCGGGTGGCGTAGTATCGGTGGAACTCTGTGTTCCCTCCCGTTTGGCAGAGATGGCCCTCCCGCCAACGGGGAAGTAAGAATCCAATGTTGGTAGTACTCCCCCCAGAAGAAGATCAGTCCTCCCGATTTCCGTTAGGTGGGTATTATATAAGGCCTCACAATGGGACCAGAGGCTCTCAGTCTTGACCAGTTGTTGCCCAGTGCTACGCAGTGGAAGTTCGCAATTTCGCTCTGCGCGGTTTCATGATGTAAGCCCATATTATGTTCTGTTTCTCTCTCTCTGTGTATCTGCCATACATCATTCTCGCTCACAGTTTGTAAAGTAAACTAAGTATATGAAGAAGGAAGTTGTAATTGTCTTATCAAGATGATGATTTGCGGATTGAATATATGTGTTTGAACAGAAAACCTATAGTGTATCACAGTGTACAATTTATCAGAATATAAATTTCAATCAGTGTAATGCATCCAACTTAATTTTATTTTGTTTTTAATTGTTACTCCCCTTTTACCGGATTAAATAATTGAAAGAATGCAGTCAATATTCGGCAAAGAGGTCCGACAGTAAATCATTAATAAATTAGCCGGAAATTAATTAGAAGGAGGGGTGGAAACGTTACACGTTAATACAGTACGATATAGGTAGCTCTGGGTGAGTTGGAGTGTCATCCCGCTCAGCAGCACGTAAGCGTCAATTTTCGCCTGACTCGTTTAGTGCAAGCTCTTTGCTTGGACGAACGAGTGGTCGTTGAGGAAGGCGTCCTTGGTGGCCGCAGCAAAGGCAGCGCTTTCTGCGGTAATCTTGGTGAGCGAGCTCGGCGATTGTCCGTGAAGGATGCGCCTCCGATAAGGACGTGGGCAGCCACATCGATCGAGAGTCCTTTGTTTCGGAGGACCGGCCCTTCTCACGCACGCATGGGCGTGGCGCAGACTTGCGTTTATTACGGTAATTGCCGCCGACCCGGGAGGCCGGCTTGTTTATGGAGGAATCTATGTTATACGGCGTTACTTTTACGACGGCGCTATTTCCACAGAGTATTTGGTGTGAACACGAAACGGGAAGGGCTGCTCGCAAGTGGATTACGTTCCACCACGCGGCTGTAAAAATCATTTTCAACCCACATTCCACGCAATTAAGTCACGAGTTATGTACATGAAAGTGGGATACTTGTGTGAACGTTTAATGCCAAGTAATTCTTCTCGCATTAGGATTATTTAAAGCCAACATCAAGAAATAAGTTACAGCTTTACACAGCTATATTTATAACAAGTTGTTTAAAATTTTAAACATTGACGTATTTAGTTACTGACTTTTAAAAACAGAGAACTTGTAACCACTATATGTACTGTACAATACATTAATGAATTCGATATTAAATTTTTTTTAGCGGTGTGTTTTATTGAGATACTTAAAATCTCATTGTATACACAGTTAATGAATTTAACCATACGTATATATACTAAAGGAAAATAGCTACAATAAGAAGCACACACACTTGAAATGAATTAAATAACAATGCAAATACTTTATGCATTCTTGTCTGTAGCGTTTAATAGTGAAATAACGCAAAAAAAATAACAGAAAATGTAAGCAACGGAAGTGGTTAAGGAAATCGACATTGAAACAACGACATTTTTTGAGTAAGTGAACTTATGAAATAATTTGCTAAGTTAAGAAATTAGAATTTTAGAAATGTAGGGTTAAAATAATGGACCGTTGTGTTTCGGTAAATGGAGTGGTTGACGGTGTTCAATTAAATAAAGATTTCTACATGTTTAGAAAACGTAATTATACTCTAATACGCTTTTCTATTGTTGGCGGCAAAAAGTATAATTTCTTTGTTGATAGTTGGATGTTCATGCTGGAGAGCTCTTTTATCATATTATCTTATTTATATTTAATTTTTTTTCAAAATAATGGTGTTCAAAAATAAAAATCCAGATCTGTCGCATCCTAGTACGGTGTACACGACTTGGGAAGTTCGCGCGGTGAACAGGTATCCGCGCAATGTGGTAACATGGCTTCTTTGCCGACATAAAAGAATGGATTCATTTATAATGGGAGCCATTTAGTGTTTCTAGGCTAATCAATTTTATCTTCCACGGCTCCTTAGCCCTTTCTTTCGTACTAGACATACGACAGGTATTTATAAACAGAGTAAAAAAATAAACTATTATATGAAGGGAGTGAAACATCAGAATTTGACACCATTTAATACAGACGGTGCTGCAAGGGTATAAATTAACGCCACCAATTTTCACATTGCTCGGAGACGAAGTGACTTAGGAAGAGAGAGTAAAAACAGACTCCTATTTTTATATAATACTTCTTGCAACTTCAATATATTTTCTACTGTTCTTGTTTGTACTGCTCTCCATAACGTTTGCTCCTATTTTATTCACTTTTGGTAATAATTTATCTCAAAACATTTTCTTTATGCCGTTAGTTAATTTCTCTGTATCTTCACTCTTACCTGCAAATACGATCACTTCAATAAGTGCATACATATTCCTTCGCTCTACACCTTCATTCCAAATATAAATGATCATTTCCTTCAATGCATCATCTACGAACCGCCTGAATATTTGTAGTGACAGGTTTGCCTCACTATCTTTTTTTATTGTTACTGCCAAACCTGGTGGGTGAGAGGTTAAGGCTTGGTGGTGGTATTCGAGAACACACGAGTTCGATTCCTGGTCCGGGCACATGGTTTCCAAAACCATTCCACTCAACTGACGGAATGGTCCCTTCGATAGTAAGTGGTCAAACTCCTTCCCGTTTCTTATCCACGATCTTTCACTCATTAAATGACCTCAACTTCCACAAAGCATAAGCCGGAAATCTCTCTTGGTTCTCTGTTTTTACTATACCTTCTATCATCTACACCTGAATCTTACAAAGTTATAAATTATTCTATTTCGTTAGTTTCTTTATTTTTGGGTAACTTCATTGAGATTTTAAACGTCTTTTGCTATCTAATATTATAGATTTATGTTTCTTGAATCCAAGGTCTTTGTGTATATATATTCTAAACTTCCTTCTTCATGGTAACGCAAGAGTTAACTCTACCTTTGTACCGCTTTTTACGCTTAAATTCCTATAATTTAATATCGCTTGAGGTAAAAAGAGTATTTAGACTCTGAAATTTACACAAGACTGTGGGTGGCAGAGGGAGCTTTGCAGCATAACTATCTCTGTTCTGTGCATTCAGACCATCCATGGTGGAAGAAAGAATTCTTTTAGGCATCAGTAAGGCTCCTTATTTTTTTTAATCTCATCAGTCATGTTATTGCGAACTAAATATGTTGATGGGAGAAGTATTTCACTGCATTCGTAAATGAAATTAACTTTTAGTCAATAAAACCACGTCGCTAGCCTGTTAGAAAATCTCAAAACAACCTCCGTATTATGTCTTTTCCATAGGGGATACAGCGAACAGTAGCGAAACGATCGGCTGTTCTTTGTACATTTTCGAAGAAATTCCTCAGTCCCATCACACAGCCAAACAGTACTCCAGAAGAGGTCGTATAAGAGTTTTATACGCCATTTCCTTGGAAATTCGATCTAAGAATTACAGTCTAAAATTAACTTTACCTATGACCGAAGTTATCGGCTGCTGTCACTTCAAATTGCTTTATACTGTTACAATTAACTACTTAATGCAACCAACAAATTCAGGGACTCTACTGAAGAAAAATTGGTTTATTTTTTTTATCATCCGTTATGTGAACTAGCTTACACATTTTGAAATTTAAACTGCCATCCATCATACTATGTTGGAATAAACAAAATAAAAATTTTCGCTCAATCGTCACCTATCCTAAACATGGCCATATTTTTACATAATATAATAATTCCGTATGGTCATAACAACATGGTGACAGAATTTCTATTGGCATTCCGCCCCTGCCGTAGCCGCCTTAACCTAACCTGGTAATCCTACTGGGCACAGGGAACCTACAGTTTAACGTGAAATCCGAACCACGGAAGCGTTCTGGCAAACTTTACATTACAAAGTAAGCTGTGCCAGAGATGAAGGCCGGGCTAAGGGCTCTTGATAATTCCCGCCGAGACAGGGATTCGAACCGGGGACCTTTCGCTATGCAGTCAGATACCCTAACCACTGAGCCACCTGACCGAAATTTTTACCTGTTCAGCTTAGGTCCCATAAATGTTTCACAAACAGCGAGATCCGAATCAGGAATCTCCCACGTCTCAGTCAGTTGAATTTATCAGTCACCATACGAATCTCTTATATTAGCAATTTTAAACCATGTGATGTACTAAGTTTTCATGTTTGTCAACTTGTGCTACCTTGTGCAGTTTGGAGACATAGTTTATTTAAAATATATATGCCAAGCGTGCTGCTGGCAGATTGCTAGGGCAGCAGTCTATATAGCGCCTGTGTTAGCTGTCGGCCGCAGCGGACTGGAGTACCGTGGAATGTCAGTCGAGAGGAGGGCATGCGGAGTGCAGCGCATTTGCAAGTCCGAGTGTCGGGCGTCCCGCACACACGGTCCGTTCGTCACGGTAAACCGTCTGCAACTACTGTGTGTCCAGGCGCCAGGGTCGATTAAAGCTACACACGGCACTGTTCCTCCTATTACGAACAGTTCGAAATGGGTAGAATGGCCGTCTTGTAATTTCACTGCCTAATACTGAAGTTCCTCAGTTAACATAAAAGTTTGGACTTGTTTTCAAATAGTTCCCTCAGTGCTCTACACACTTCCTCCAAAAATGTTCCAATCCTTTCATCTCCTTCTTCTACGGTAGTCAATCCTGGGATTGGTCTGCGGCAGTCTTCCATTTAACTCTCTGCCCTCCTCTTCATATCAACATATCTCCTGCAGCCAACATCTTCCGTTATCTGCTGGATGTATCTTAAACGTGGTCTTCCTCGATATCTCTTTCCTTCTACCATTCCCTCCATTATTGTTTTTAATAAGCTCTCTTGTCTTAAGATACAGAGTGTCCAGAAAAGGACTCCCTGATTTCAAAATTAAATATCTCGAAAACAAAAGATCGATAGAGGAATGCAGTAAACGGTATGTTTACTGTGACAACTGTAAGAAGTGTATACAGCAGTGTGAAATAATAGTTACAAAAGCTGCTAACAGATGGCGCTGTACACTCATATCAGCATACATAAGTGAAATAATCGTATGAAAACAATCTTTGCAAACAATCACATCACAATGTTTTCAAAATGTTCACCATTGGCACGTTTCAATGGTGGAACTGATCGCCCTGAGCTTCGGATCACTATTTAGGCATTACGTATGGCGATTACAACGCCATCTGTTAGCAGCTTTTGTAACTACTATTTCACACTGCTGTATACACTTCTTACAGCTGTCACAATAAACATACCGTTTACTGCATTCCTCTATCGATCTTTGTTTTCGAGATATTTAATTTTGAAATCAGGGAGTCCTTATCTGGACACCCTGTATGTCCAGTTAATATTTTCCTCCGTGTTTTTATGCTCTTCCATATACGTAGAGTTATACTCTCCCGGCTTCTCAAAAATTTCCTCCTTAGTAATCTTGTCCCTCCAGTAATCTTTAACATCCTTCTGTAGCACCATTGCTCAAACGAAATTAATCTTCTTTTCTCTGCTGTACCAACTGTCCAGGTCTCGCATCCATATAG
Organism: Vandiemenella viatica; assembly: GCA_031002005.1. Classification (NCBI taxonomy): domain Eukaryota; kingdom Metazoa; phylum Arthropoda; class Insecta; order Orthoptera; family Morabidae; genus Vandiemenella; species Vandiemenella viatica. The sequence goes on along the minus strand of JARYHS010009186.1, from coordinate 141,205,953 downwards.
GCCAATACTCCAGTCCGCATAAAAGTTTTCTAAATGGGTTCAAAATATGATGTGACATCACAACGACGTCTTCACCTGACTTGAATTGGTTGCCAGACACAAACTTTTTAAGGTTGGGAATAGGTAGATTACACATGAATATCAGCCACGACAATGAAAGACTTGTGTCTGAGAACACTGTGCTGATCTAGCAGAACCCTATCTGATTGCTTGCTTTTGTATATGTTAGCAGTTGTTTCGCCCTTCTCGAGGAAATCTAAAAGCAGTACACACTGAAAATTTCGGAAGGCAGATACTATACTTTCCTTGCAGAAGTAGAAGCTTTGTCGTTCATTGGAGTGGGAGAACTGGCAAGCTTCGATTGTATTGGCTGTTGTTTTGACTCTGCGGTAAAGAAATGGGCTAAGGTATCCTTCAATGTCACATAATTGTTGAATAAAATCTACTGGAGGGGCTGCAAAGAGGGCTAGAGTTCCCTCACAAACATGTCCCATCGTCGCATTTTGAATGGTTTCGAAAGTTTGGGAACCAAAGGTAGGGAAATTTTTTGTCTTCTGCAAGTATTCTGTCAGGATACGATCTAAGTGCATCATAGCACTGGCCATCAGAAATCTGAGAACATTGTAAATTTGTGGAAATGATTTTGGTGAGTAAATATTGTCGGACAGTACCGTACATACCCAGGCATTCAAAGATGTTCCAGAGCTCTCGACGTCCGAAAACATCGAGAAAATAAATAATATCTTTCGAATGTAAAATGTAAGCAGCTGAAAATATGACGTCCATTGCATTGAAAAGGAAGAAGATTACGTTGAGAAAAAAGATTATAAAAATTACTTGTTTTATGTTACCTTTCGAATAATTTATATTTTAAAATTTTAATACTCTCGCTCTAACTTACTGAATGTAGATGCACGGTAATTCTTCGCGACATCTTTTATTAAAAACTAGTCTCCTAAAATTCGTGACAGTTAAATACTACTGAAGACGTGTAGCAAACAGTTCCATTAGATCATGGAAGCTGCGCCACTGACAAAAAATGAAATGCTCCTGTTCTGGACCAAAAAAAAACCCGCTGTCACTAGTAAACGCTCGCACATCCAACCAACGAGAGTGAATCTATGCCGCTTGGTAACAGATATATCAAAAATTATAAATGAAAAATAGACTAAATCAAAACAGAAATATTCGTAAGAATATGTAAATAGCCCGTTTGTTCATTTGGTTGCGGCACCGTGATGGTAATGGAAGAAATTTTCATCATCATGACTTGGCCGAATTGGTAGGTTAGGTGGTGGTGCACAATTCCTAATCAGCAAATTGTGCACCCTAAGTCCTGGGTTAAATCTCAAACCGATCCACAGTGCATGTACACTGAAGAGCCAAAGAAACTGGTACACCTGCCTAATATCGCATGCAGAAGTGCCGCAACACGAAGTGGCATGGACTCGAGACTAATATCTGAAGTAGTGCTGGAGGTAATTGACACCATGCATCCTGCAGGGCTGTCCATAATCCATAATTGTAAAAGGGGGTGGAGATCTCTTCTGAGCGGCACATTGCAAAGCATCCCAGATATGCTCAACAATGTTCATGTCTGGGGAGTTTGGTGGCGAGAAGAGGTGTTTAAACTAAGAGTGTTCCTGGAGCCACTCTGTAGCAATTCTCGATGTGTGGGGTGTCGCATTGTCCTGCTGGAGTTGACCAAGTCCGTCGGAATACACAGCGGACATGAATGGATGCAGGTGATCAGCCAGGATGCGTAATTACGTATAACCTGTCCGAGTCGTATTTAGACGTATCAGGGGTCCCACGTCACTCCAACTGCACGCGCCACACACCATTACAGAGCCTCCACCAGCTTGAGCAGTCCCCTGCAGGCATGCTGTATCCATGAATTCATGAGGTTGTCTCCATACCCGTACATCCGCTCAACAGAATTGGAAACGAGATTCGTCAGACCAGGCAACATGTTTCCAATCAACAACAGTCCAATATTGGTGTTGACGGGCCCACGCGAGGCGTAAAGCTTTGTGTTGTGCACTCAGCAAGGGTCCACGAGTTGGCCTTCGGCTCCGAAAGCCCATATCCATGATGTTTCGTTGAATGGTTCGCACGCTGACACTTTTTGATGGCCAGCATTGAAATCCTCAGCAATTTGTGGAAGGGTTGCACTTCTGTCACGTTGAACGATTCTCTTCAGTCGTCGTTGGTCCCGTTCTTGCAGGATCTTTTTCCGGCCGCAGCGATGTTGGAAATTGGATATTTTACCGGACTCCCGATATTCACAGTGCACTCATGAAATGGTCGTACTGGAAAATCCCGACCTCTTCGCTACCTCGCAGATGCTGTGTCTCATCTCTCGTGCGCCGACTATAACACCACGTTCAAACTCACTTAAATCGTGATAAGCTGCCATTGTAGCAGCAATAACCGATCTGACGCCTGCGCCAGACACCTATTGTCTTATATAGGCGTTGCCGACCGCAGTGCCGTACTCTTGATATCTCTGTGTTTGCATACGCATGCCTATACCAGTTTCTCTGGCTCTTCTTGTAGAGCAATTGCATACGACACTGTTGGTGTTGATTCATCCGTCGTATGGAGGCTTTGAGCTTGGTACCTCCTCGATGTCTTTCGAAGAGTATTTCTCAATGTGCCGGCACCGGTTTTTGCCCTCTCTCTAATTTCATCTCTCATATACAACACAAACAACTATCTACACTAAACAAGCACATTATCACTGCCATCGACACTTACGAATACATCGGGGAAGGCAACGGGAAACAACCCCAGTTCATCTTCCCAGCAGTTTCTATGAAGGGGACTTCATAGATAAAGAAGATATGTAAACAGGATCGGAAAAATTCTTGCTGATGGCTCTTAAAGTGAATCGCTAATTTTAAATAGAGATGACCACATTGGGCCGACAGCCATTCACTACATTCTGTATTATTCGTAAACTTGCATCCATATTGATTGTTGAAACCTTACAATGGTCCCATTGTGGCACAGTTAGCGATTTCATGCAGAAATTTGTAATAAATACAGAAAAACAGAAAGGCTCCTAAACGTCAGTAAAAATTCACAACAAATAACTTTTTATTTGGGTAAAATCCAGTTGTTTCGTTATGAGGTGCGCCCAACGTTTAGCGAGAAGTCTGGTGGTCCGCATTAGTCCACTCGCCGCTGATGAAACAGTCGTTAGCGGCTGTTGAAGCTCTGCTGTCCGGTTCGTTACCTGCCCATTGTGTCGGAGCGCACTAAACTGTCTGCAGTCTGAACGGTCGACAGCAGACTCACAAACTCTAACACATTTCTGTGGTATCAGAGTTGCCAAACAGAACCTGCAGATTTCTCTCTCTTTAAATTGGAAATAAATGAGACTTCGAACTTACTTCTTTTGTCGTTGTTTTGTTAACTTGATTATGGCAAAGCTATCGTCATCCATGTGAAGTACTTTAGGAAAGTATGTTGTTCTGATTCCACATCAAATTACAGCTCTCCATTACCTTGCAGAATTATTGAATTATTACTTTCTTTTTTTGTTTTGCTGTGGCTTTACGCCTCGTCGATGTTGAGGTAATTAGAGACGGGAAAGGACTGGAATTAAGGAAAGGGAAGGAATTCTACGGCGGTCTTTTGAAGGAAACATCCCCACAATCGCCTGAAATGATTTGGGGAAACTATGGGAAACCCAAATCTGTATACCTGGATGGGAATTGAAACCCACGTCATCCCGAATGTGATGCCAGAACGTTACCGCTCATCCATCACGCTCGGTCCGAATTATTTTAAGCCAATCCAGAGGCAAATCGAAAGGTCGCGAGGACGATGTGAGATTTAATTTATACAGCTTAATCATTTCTGTTGTTACTTTGATTCATTGTTCCAAGCAGCGAAATAAAATAATTAAGGAATTTCGGCTGAGTTCCGGCTGTAAACCCTTGAATTCTCAGCGTAACATGAAAGGGAACAGCTCCTGCAGAGATGAGGCTAACGACTTGTGAACTAAAGGTAGTTGGTTCGAATCCTAACGCGCGTGGCTTAAAATATCATTCTAAGTTTTGCTTAGTCCTCGATATCCAACTGTTTGCCACCAACGATTTGTTCTGAAAATACACTAACATTTCTCTGTGGACTGCTTCCCTATTAAAGTTGCACCTCGCAATGTTATCAGATTAATGACAATAATAACAATAATAATAAAGATTGTTGGATTACTCTATCATGAATCGTTCTTTTGATTATATTATTTGTAGGTTGAATTAGCTATTTCGTATGAAAAGTTTTATGTTGGTTTTAAAATGTTTATACAATATGCTGTAATCTGAATGTCCCTTCATTTTTACAAGTTGACGCTTAAAAATAGAATTGATGTAAACATTCTGTATACTGCAAAGAAGGTGAAATATGACTTTTGCAGTATGCCCTGGGCTTATATGACTGTCTAAAAGAAATTCAGTTGAGCTGCGTGTGTACTGGTTTCTATGAGTCTTCGAGAACAGAGCAACGGCATTCACTGTTACCCAAAATTAATCTTTCTTAGGATACCAATGATCCAACATGATGCTGTGAAATGTTATCCCTCATCACGCGATTCGGCTGGGAACTGTAATGGGGTGCCATAAGCTTTTAATATTTAGAAAATACGTTTTCTATGTTACTGAATTCCTATTCTCAGAATTTAGTATTTCAAAAAATTAAGTCAACATATCAGAGTAAATAAAATTTTAAGAAAAAAAAAAAAAAACAGCCAGAAACAGCCGTATTGCGATACTAACGATTGTATGAATGAATTTCTACGATTCTATGTTTCCATTAAATACAGACAACGTAAGGTGGACATTTGATTAAACTTGCACTTCTCTTACTCAGTTGGGTCAACGGGATATCGACTTCGAAGATTAGCTTGGTGAGGATCAGCGCTGCCAATTTAACATTTAGTATATTTTCAAGTGACTTAGCATGAAAAAATTCAATTTACCATACAACATATTTTAAGCATTTCTTCCGAATAAGTCAACGATTTTCAAGGAGTGATAAAATTTTAGTAGAGTTCATTTACTTATTAGAATAATCTATCACAACGAATTGTTATTAATTATTGTTAATTTTAAGTTGACTGTTTTATACATTTTACAAGTGTAAGTTAAGCATCTCCAATAAGGGATTTAATAAAGAAATTTTTAAAACAAACTTAAATAATTCAGTTGTTATAAAACATTTAACATTTATTATTTATTCTTTTTTTTTACTAAAATGTATATTTAAGTTTTATTTCAAATAATTTTCAAGATAAATTTTACATATCACGATATGTGTCTTACAGATGGAAGCTAATCAATAGTTTCTGCTCTTTCATTGCGTGATACATAGAAAAGTTTGGTTTTTCTGGTAGGGTTTAATTTCTGGTAGAGTTGTTTTTCGGTAGTGTTAGTAAATGGTAAAGTTACCTTAAGGCTTTTTTTGTAAAGATATTTAGGGGTATATAATTGTTCAAGTAAATTTTTATTTTGGTAGGTTTACAATTTGGTTAACATGTTAATGGTAGGCTTCTGACTGGTATAGAGTAAAACTGGTAGACATATTTATGGTAGCTATCGCGTTTGGCAGAGATTCTCGTTGTAGAGATTTTTATGGTAGAGTTTTCATGCTGAAGGGTTCGCAAATGGTAGAGGAGTCACTAGTTAAAAGTAACATTTGCCATTTTTGTTTATTGGTATAGTTATTCTTTGTTAGGATTTCATTTTGATAGCACTGATGAATGGTAGTGATTGTTCTTGGTAGATCTTTTCATAGAAGAGTTTATTTTGGATAGTCATTTTTCTGGTAGGAATGTTAATATGTTCTTTAATTTTGTCGGCGTTTTCTTAAGCACTATCCGCAAACTTTAGCATATTTTTGGCATTAAATATTTTTTATAGTTGGAAGCACTGAACGGGACCAGAGTAATGTTTGTCTAGTTTGAAACTACTGCTGAGCCGAAGCATAGTGTTGGTTTTTTTTTATGACTTTATACCTTGTCAACGTCGAGGTCATGAGGGAAAGGAGTGAGGCAAAAAAAAAAAATAATAATAATTCGGCCACGGCCTTCTGAAGGTAACATCCCGGCTCTCTCCTGAAGCCTGGAGTGATTTGTGGAAATAATGGAAAACCCAATTCTGAATGGTCGGATGATGGTTCGATTCGAACCCGTGTCCTCTCGCATGCGAGGCCAGAGCGTTACCGCTGACCCACAGTGGTTGGGCGTGCCACCCTGTCATCCCCTGCTTCTCAGCGTGGTCACGGCGCGGCGCTGTTGTTCGCTGCTGCCACGACCGGCGCTGTGTTATCTCTGCCCCGGACATTACTCACTCTGTCTTCAGATCGCATCTGGCGCTCGTCAACGTGCGGCTACCGCTTTATCTCGGCCGGGGCCTAGCGTCACGCCCCACTGGCAGGCTGCCTCGTAACGAGGACCTACGAAATTGGCCATGCGCTTGACGCCATTACAAGGTTTCCGTAACAACGTTCGAGGAAAGATGTTACGACAGCGCTAACGAGCTGTGGAGGTGATGATGTACGCCGCGTACAAGGTGTCTGTAAATTCAGCGTTTGGGCATCATACAAAGCCGCTTCGAAATCTTAAGATGTTCTTTGCAACAAAGAGTCTTAACAAAGTTTTCATATCTCCTTGTAAGATTTAATATATAATGCACCTTGCCAAAAACTTTTATTGTTGGTTACAGACATATACCACCTCGTTTGGTTAACCCATTTTATTTCTTTATTTATTTCCACCTTTCTATAGCCTAACATCTAATGTATAAATTAGGCTGATTTACAATCAGAATGTGCTTTCTTTATGCTTATTCATTACGCCACGTCGAGGTCATGCCGGAAAGGAATAGGAGCAAGGCACAAGAAGGAATTTAGCATTGGCATTTTTGAAGACTCAGTCTTGACATTCGCCTGTCGTGATTTGGGGAAACTATGGAAAACCCAAATCTGGATGGCCTGGTGGGATTTCGAATCCGCGTCCTCCAGAATGCGAGGCCAGAGTGTTACCGCTTATCCACCACGCTCGGTAATCACAATGTGATTAAATTGTTACACAGACTTCCGCTACCTAGCGAAACCAAATGATTTTGTTGTTTAAAGTTAGAGAACTGTTGTAAATATAGCCATTGTAAGCATTTTATTACGTCTAGTTTAAATTTTTTACTAAGCTAATAGTAGCTGGATAACCCCGTAAGTAAACCTATAATTTGTACTAAACTACTGCTAAGTATAACAGCAAGTGTACGAGGAGAAATCTTCAGTGATATCCACGTCTTCTGGAATTCCTGGTGGCCTGGGGCATCAGATGAGGTTGGGCTAGCCCAGTAAGACTCTGTGATGTCTGGCACTCTACTTGGCTCAATTCCCAGCGGCGGAAAATTTGTCCATCATTCGAGAATTGGCCGGCAGGTGCCTAGTTAATAATCTTTCGATTTTTTTGCCAAACGCCATAGTTAAAACCAAAACACTCCGCGGTATGGAGTCAGACTATCAAGGTGCTGAGTGTTGGGCCTGATTTTTTATGGCTTTACACCTCGTCAACGTCGAGGTCATTAGAGGTGGGACAGGGGACAAGAAACGGGAAGGAATTCGTCCAAGGCCTTTTAAAGGAAGCATCCCTACATTCGCCTAGAATGATTTGGCGAAACCATGGAAGTCCCAGATCTGGATGCCCGGACGGCGATTCGAACCTGCGCCCTTCCGAATGCGAGGCCAGAGCATTAACCGCTCACCCACCACTCTCGGTGGGCCTGATTTGTTTTAGTGGGCGTCTGTAATGGGGGAGGATGTCAAGAGGAAGTATACGGTATATTTGAAGACCCATAAAATTCACTTGCAAAATGTTCTTTCTTCAAGCGAGGTTTCCTTCTCTTAATCCACGACTTCAAGCTACCAATAAAAGGTTATACGACGTCAGACTTGACATCACCTGGTTTTCGTCAGCAATGATGATAGGAAGGCTAGTGCTTGTTAAATGTCTACCTGAGAGTCTATCCTAGGTCGACTAACTGCTGATCTACCTATATATTAGAATACTTGCTGTAAATATTATAGACGTTAGCGTTTTCTGCAAGGTTAGCCCCGGCTGAGGTATAACAGATAAATGACTGATTGATAATGATCGAGAATATGGCGGTCTGGTCTTAGCAGAACGTATGCTGGTTAGCGTCAGGCTGTGAGAGACGATTTGCTACAATTCAGCCCAAGTCAACTACATTCACCAAATATACTCATTTTCCGTAATGAGTATATTCCAAAACTCCCCTTAGAAGACAGTACCTCCAGCTGATGGTGCTTCGCCCATTAGCTGGGAACGTGAAACTTGGCAGCCTCATAGATAGCATTCGGAAGAGACGACCATGAAAGGACCGACATCAGGTATCACCTTCTCTCTCGTTTCATCTTCGCATATACAACACAAAAACAACAAACAACACTCATAAACATGCTTCATAATCATCTGCACATATAAAATAACAATTATTCTTCAACTAGGCCTGGTACACCCGCTTCTGGAGTATCCAGCCAAACCTTCTGGTTGAAGACTTCAAGCGACTACTATTGCATATCCGTAAACATTGAAGACTGCAAGTCACAACTAGTGCATGTAAAAGTACTTGACCTTAATTACACTTGAATGTTAAATGCTGAACACAAACTTTTCTTCTTTTTGTTCCTAAGGAGAAGTTGGTGACAAATATGTCATTACAAGAATGACTTTACACAGTAAAGAGATTTACAAACTTGCTAAATATATGTTGGTAAGATTCTTTACCTACCTATCGTGTAATAAAACTTCAGAGACAAGTATCTCGATAAAAAGATGGTGTTCTTTGGGCAAGATCGGGGAAGCAATAACTTCGTGTGATCTTGTTAGAACTTGATTGACAGAATTTCTTATGGACTGCGCAATCTGTTTCTGTCGTAGCCGCGAATAATAAACCGTAACTTTTACTGGATATGACGGACCTACGGAACCACGGAAGCGTTCTGGTGTACTTCACAAATGAGTTTTGTCAAAGGTGAAGGTCGTGTTAAGGGCTTTAGAAAAATCCCAGCCGAGACTAGGGTTCGAACGGGGGACCTTTCAGATGCCTTTACAACTGAGCCACCACTGAACCTAGTCTGTCACGAGGTGACCTCGGAACAGCGCTGCTACTAGAGCAGTAACAGCAGCCTGCTGGAACCCCCGAGTCTCACCTGTTGATTCGGGCCGTTCGTTGTGGCCGCCTCGCTCCGTTTTATCGCGCATCTGGGCACAAGTAACGTCCCAGCGGGCCGTGTTCAATATCGCCTCGCCGTAACACCGGCGATTGTTTGCGCAGATACCGGCGTCCAGGGGCCCAGCAGTGTTTATTCAGTTGGGTGCCTCTCTCTGTCTCTCTCTAACATATACCACAGTATACGGCTCAGCAGGATGTCGAGATTAAATACAGTAAATCTAATCCATAAGGACGAGGAGAGAATCTAGAATGGATTGTTGCCAGTCCGCTTGGGCTGATAGGATTAGCGCCTACTGGGCCAATCACCGGTTCGAGTCCTGCCTCGGGCACTGCTAATTTTAATTCAGTACTATAATTATCTGATACAAAGCTTGTAGTGTCCCGCTCTGTATGTCTTAGGATTAACTACTATATAAACAGTTTTATTGATTATCACAAAATAAATGATTGTGGGTGGGGTTCTCTTCCGAAGTGGTCCTTCACATTGATACAAGTGAAACATGGTATATTAAAAAGAAACGTACTGATTTTATTGATTTTTATACATTGGAAAGCAAAATTTATTTCGATGAAATAGTTATCCTAATGGGTAAATGGTTGTTCCCTCTTTGGTACTGGAATTTACAGTTCTTTAATTTTGTTGGAGCTCGTTGTGGTCTCTGTAGACGATTGCGTTACCGTAATGTCGAGCAGCGCAATGAGAAGAGTCGTGTCGGTGAGTCGCGAGGAGAGCTGAGTCGACGACCGCGGTGGCGGGGCTCAGAGCTGCGTCGTGTTTCGGCAGGCCAGGTAGTGCAGATCAGCTGAGTGAGGGTGGAGTGGCGTCTGGTGTCTCTCCTCCGCGACAGCCGGCAGCTCGTCCTCACCCTCGGGACCTCAGCGATGTGGCCTCGGCAGCGCAGATCGCCCGCTGCTGTCTGGTCGCGCCGAAACCAAAGTCCCACTCGTCCAGTCTCCGCCGGTCCGACATCAAGTGTTCCATCTTCCGTCCATTCTGCCTTCCTCGTAGACTCGCCTTGGGCGGAGTTCGTTCCTCTTCTCTCTCCCGATTGGTCGAATATATAATTAAAAAAAATATCAGCAACCAGCGAGAATGAATTCCATTGGCTGGGATAACCCCACCACCAGCGTCATTTTCTTGGTAGGTCATACCCTTCCATATAACCATAGTCTCTGTGGGCTGCACTTCTTAAGAACAAACAGTTTATTGTTAATGAATGTTTCTTCGCCAGCGACGTCTGCGAAATGTCTGACAGCTCCGCTGGAACATTTTATGATTGGGGCTCTCAAAGAAACCTTTCATTCGTCGAACATCCACACAGGGGAGCTCACAATGTAACACTGTGTCCATTGTTTTAAACAAACCTCTACTATATCCGAGAAGCTCTCCATCACTTCAGTAAATTAATGCCCCAAAACACTCGGTAACACAAGGGAAGTCTGTTATTTTGAACGTCAACCAGACCTCAATAAAGTACATTCTTTATTACTCACTAGCCTGTCCACTAGGTTACAACCATTATCCTTTCTATGACAAGTAATAATATTAAACATTCCTCATGATAACCTTGTCGGTCGAGAACCGCACTCAAATCAAATGAAATGAACTTATGTAAATTAAATACGTTATGGTAATAACACTACTGAATCTAACAACAACATTTCTTGTTACTGATAAATAATGAGATCTACAGAATGGGACATCTCAAGCTGAAGGAAGGTAATGCGACTATAATTATGGAAAAACCACAGCATGGGGAAGCATTGTAACATGCATAAGGGGTTACTTTTTCTTTTGTCTGTTGATTCGATGCAACCCTCTATCTCCTCTTATTCTGAGCCCATTTGTTTACAAGTTACATTCTCATTTTTTATTATCACTTTATTCCATTCTGTTCGACCATACAACCTTCTTCAGTTCATGTGAGCAACGGTACTTTTCCATTTTTCACAAGTTATTACTGACGACACAAACGAACAAACCTGATTAAAATGACTTACCGAGGCCCTAACTAATGGAACATGCTCGAATCATGATGCCTTCGTGCTAGCTGCTACACTACCGTGACTATCTCAGGAGGTAAACATTTACGATCACCCATCACCGAGCTTAGTTTCTTTACTGCTCCCATAGAAATTCCAGCATGGCTGTAAGCTTCAAGTCTCAAATTAGTATCCAATCAAAGGAATATGTTACCTCCTCCTGTTTTAACGTTTGTTAAACCCATGACACAAATACCATACAAGAATTTTTTTGATGATATTAGTCCTTGTTCTGAGTTGCTAATTTCAAAACTAACAACGCTAATAGAGAAATAACCGCTAGTCTGAAGCGTGTTTCTAGCTATGCCTTTATACTAACTGCACATGTTTTAATTTTGTAATTTATATCAGTTAAGATCAGAGAATTTTTCAATAAACTGGAGATATCTGTGATGAAGAGTGCAGTTGGAAACATCAGTTTATGGGGACACAATTTTTTTCACCTAAAACGATTTCGAAAAAAAAAAAAAAAAAAGCGAAATGTGGATGGCCGGACGGGGATTCGAACCCACGCCCTCCTGCTTATTCACCAGGCACCGTGCATCAGCCGTGCTGAAAGCTAAACACTTTATTACAACGCCTGTGAATAGGACTCACTGGACCAAAGATTATAATACCATGTAATTTCATATCCAAAGACAGTGTATTTGGTTAATAATTCACAGATCAGCTAATTAAAAGCTACCTTTTTCCACGCTAAAAAGTTTGCTATACTAGTTTAAAAATCGTACCAAACAAAACGTTTATGTTATTAGAAATATTAATAACTAATTATGATGTATTTTATGAACTGTGCCAATTTTCATACGCATGTGTTTGTACATTATGTGCATTTTTACTGTAAATTCTTTCATAGTCTGAGGCACCCTCTCTATTTATTCCAGTCTCTGTCTCCCCTCCCACAAATGAAAACTTTTCCACTCCATCATGCCTGATTTCGAGTGCTAACTTGGCGTCATGGCCCCATCTTCTACATACTACTCCTACCTCTTCGCTCAATTTCTATCGCAGCCTAGGTATGTTGGCTTAATAGAAACACATGAATGATGTAATAATATTGAGTCAAATGGTCACATTTCTTTTTTGATATGGGAAATAAATTGTTAGTCATCGTTATATTGTAGAACCATTAAATGATTCATCAGTAACTTCTCAACAACTTTCGTAACTTTGCCACGGTCTGCTGTGGTTTCCTATTTTCACAAGATAGATATCTTACATCTATAACTCATTAACTTCCCGCTGTCACTATTAATAGAAGTGGTTTTACGATTCAGCTTTCGTGTGTTTGCAACTCATACAGTGACAGACCTAAACCCTTTAAAAAAAAAAAGTATGGTGAACGTACTTGCAGAAAGTTTTTCGGATAAAGCCCTAAAGTATTTTTCGGATAAAGCCCTAAAGTATATTGTCAGCATTCTCAAGTCACAAAGATTAGAAGTTTTACGAATTTACCTTAGGATAATTATATACAGTAACTCGGTGCTACAGTTAGAACCAAACTTTTTTTTTTTTCTCCTTGATTTCAAACAGCCTAAAGATATATGAGGGAACATTTTATATTAAGTTTCTTACGTAAAAGATTGGGGGACAGCATGGCCAGACTACCTCTACTGAGCCGGCAGTAATTAAAGCATCGTCCTTTGATGTTGGAAAGAATTTGTGTTTTTGAATCCTTTCCTCCTCCATCAAAGGCCGTCCCGTATGAATAACTTAGTAAATGACCAAGCCAGCTTTTCAGATTAGTATAATACATACAAAGCTTTCGATGAATTATTTCTTTTTTCTTTTTTTTCTGTTACTATTTGTGTCCCTCTTTTATGAACTTTCCTCCTACTTCAAAGGTTCTGAAGATGGTTTCCTCCATAAATTACGGGAAATGAGGGATGGGAGTGGATATTCTCCACCATCCCAAAACGGGTACTGATCTGTTGAAATTTGTATTAACTGCTTCCTTATAATGTCCTCTTCACGTTGTGCACTCTCCTTTTTCGAAAAAGTCGCCACGAATTAAATTAAAAATGCTGAAATATGACATTGTAGCACAGCTATTAGACGCCGCCGGCGCTGCGAAATCAATGATAACCTCTTGAAATGTTGGTTTATTTCTTTGTTATAATATTTTCCTGCCGTTTTAGCTTCACTCCGTTGTAAAACGTCGCATGAAATTAACAGATACAAGATATTTATCCGAAGTGCAGTTCAACAAGGCTCACCATCTTAGAATTGATATAAGCAGTTGGAGATAATCGATTGCTTCCGCTGTAAACAAATGCGCAGTTTCCGAGTTGGATGCCGCAGAACGAATTTCCCGTAAATTTTTTACTCTTGGTCCAGGCCGAATTTCAACCCAACCACGATCACTATGACAAAACGAACCTGTTTAGGTTGATATGATCCCTGTACCGATAATTTTTATGTCATTTTTACAGTGCTGCTAACATTTCGCCGTTGCGGAGCGTCCCACATTTCGGCATTTTTAATTTAATTCGTGGCAACTTTTTCGAAAAAGAAGAGTGCAAAACGTGAAGAGGACATTATAAGGAAGCAGTTAATACATATTTCAACAGATCGGTACCAGTTTTGTGATGGTGGAGAATATCCCCTCCCACCCGAAATAAGCTTCTAAGTATCAAACCTGCTTTGCTTGTGTCAGTTTCTCCACACCGCTATTTCATTTTGACATCCAATTCCCATTTTATTAATTCCTGAATAGATGGCGCGTGCGAAAATTTCGGGAATTATATGCGATTAATTAGCGAGTTTGGTGATAGAAGAACAGGCTCATTTGTTAATTTGTCAACTAAAATAAGTACATAGCAAAACACAATGTTTTACTAAACAATTATAAATGATGAAAGCTTCCCTAACAGAAATAAAAACATCCGAAAAACTCCTTACTTTAGAAAATACACACAGATTGTCAATATCTGTGTGATATGTGCTGTTGCTGCCTAGCGGCAATGTGATTACTCCTTAGCGACGCCAACAAAGTTCATTATTTTGCTATTTACGGGTTGAATTTCTTAATTAATGATGTTACCAAAGGGGAGAACTTAATCTTTAAAATGGTGCCTCATTTATCGATTTTGGTTAAGTATGAAGGGAGAAAGATTGATCGTCACAAAAAAACACCTTTTAGAAATAATATTTATGATGGGCCAAACCTGAAATTTGCACCATTGGCTGGCGAGGTAGGACAAAGCAGCCGACCGTACACAGATAGGCATCCGTTGCGTGGCTGTTCTGTTGTCAGGTCACACGTGAACTGGACTCCTGCCAGCCACAGCCTCGAGATGTTTATCTGCACTCTGTTGTTCGCCGACCAGGATCTTCTGCCGTCTCTGTACACAACATTGTCCCTGTACTCATTTCGACAAAGTTTGCAGATGAGTTTTGCTGACTCCGTATTTTGTAACAACCCAAAAGGTTAACGGTATCGAATATATCAAAAGATCATCCACGATAGAACATTTTATGACAGGATTCGAGCCATTTGTTAAATAATTTTGTGCAATGTGAGAGATCCAATTAATTCTGAACGCGACAATTCGCGCCAAAGAGGTTTCTTAAAAATGCTACCTGGAACCGGAAATTGGTGCGGAGAACTTCGGTTTGTCATCCGCCTCAGCAGTCTCCCTCGTTTAATTATTATTACTGTCAGAGGAAGGAAACTAGAATCCAATCTTTAATAACAGAGGAGATGCCTTACTTACGTAATGAACGTTGTTTCGTTCATCAATAAAAATGGTGTACACAGGCAATAAAAAAATAAATTCAAAAAATGCATTCAGGCAAACAAAGGAAAACAAAACAAATCATTGAGGTTGGTGATGGCATCTCCAAAACTTTATTATAAAATTTCAAATATTTATTCAAATGCTGATGTTTGGAAATAATTCGGATTAGCGTTCATAAATATTTATCTTCGTTTCCCCCCCCCCCCCTCAGAACATTGAACTTTTTTTAATGGAATAAAGATATTAGTACTCAAAATTATTTAATTATTGTTTATGGGGATTGGGGACTGAATCTAATACGTTTTTGTGAACCTGTTTCCGTTAAAAAACTAATAGATTTACATTCTCTTATTACGTAACTTTTCAGTTTTGATTGTGCTATAGCGAGATCCATAAAAAATTTCTATAATGGGCGGATATAACATTATTAAAATAATAATTATTGTATCATAAGAACACCAATACAACTGTTGTTGGATTTTATTTACTTTCGGTCGCCTGTCGTAGAGGTATCTTCAGCATACAATTTCCTTCTGCAATAGGTCTATGATACCAGTTCTTAGCTTTTGTACAGAATGGTTTTTGTATACATATAATAAAAATAATCTTATATATATGAATCATAATGTTACTTACATATACGCTTACATTCTATCGGTTTATGAATTTCGTACAGAAGCTTCTGTTTATATTTCATAAAACAGCTGCATTGGCGTATTTATTATATAATAATTATTATTTTAACAAGCACTGCAGGAGAAATGGCCTACAATATTCACGTAACATTAGTAAGTTTCTCAGTCAGCGGAAGTTAGGACTTCCTACTTTTAATTAATGACAGTAGTTGATTTACTTTTCCTGATAATTCAAAAAATAATCATCCTGTTGTTATGAAATTAATTTATCGGTATCATTTCAACCATTTGACTTTATTATGTTTTGAAAGTTTTGTAGTTCTCCTTTACTTCCACAACTTTCATATGTTTCCTACAACAACGTAGTTTGTAAATCTGAAAATTGCAGTGCAGTTGGTATTGATGAATCATAGCGCTACAGTTATTATTTGTAATGACAGTCGAACGGTGGGATATAGAGGCTCTATCAATCTCCCTTGGCCCTTAGGTTAAGGGATTCTTGTCAGAAGTACCATACTTGCCGTCTTGGCATTGCCTTCTTTTACTTGCTGTTTCCGTGTGAATGCTTGTTTTACTTATATATTTTTCATTTCGGTTGAGCATTTTTTTATTTTATTTATCTTTTTTATTTATTTAATTTAATGAACGGTGGGAATTTAACAACAGAAGTCTGAAATTACACGTTGATGGTTGTTGCTCTATTTCACGCATACATCTTGAAATTGATTTTAAATACAGAAAAATAGAAGCAACTCAGAATTCCATTCCTGCATTAACAATAATTGATGTGAGATGTGCTTATATAGATTGCGAAATTCCATATCATTGATAGGTTTGTATTTGTTTCTGAATATCAATTTTGTCAGCTTTCACTTCAAGACATCACTTATCCGTAATAAAAATACATAACAGTTAAAAAGACGGTGAGAGTGGTTTGACGGCTGAGATACTGATCTTGTCTGTTATCGTGGTAGTTACTCTGTACTGTGACCCTTTTTTCTTCCCGAAAGTTTGGTTGATGACTGTGTTAAGGCTGAGGTGTGGTTCATGTTTCGCGCCGGAGTTTCTCCGACTAATGATAGCACTTGACACGTGGAGCACTGCTATTTGCGCTGGCGGGAACAAGTAGCAGATAGCGGCCACACCTGCCATCTCTCAGGACGCTATCTGCGCCACGTTGTACTTAATGAGGTGCTACACTACAGCAAACCCGGCCCCAGGCACTCAGACAAAATGTTCTCACTATATCTGCTGTCTCCCTCACCTGCAACAACAACAAAGAGTCCTTGGGACAAAACTTCCTTGCATACTAATGCGTACAGTTTTCCACTGATAAAAGTCCCTTGCCAAAAGTACTCCATGTTGCAATATACGGCCTCGAAGTACAAGATCCACAATCATACGATGAGTCTGATGTGGATTCGACTTGAAACAACCTACTCCCTTCTTGCTTTGAAACAGCGAACGGCAAATACTGGAACGAATCATTCCCGTCTTTTTGGGATATGGTCTGCAGATTTGATATCTTTGTCCAACATTTTCAAAGACGTGGCCTTTCAAAGGTAATTTCAAATTTTATAATAGATGACGTTGGGAGAAACTTGAAAAAAAGGGTGGATGGATGAACAGGCACACTTATGTTCTCGTCCTACCGCCCTGTCAGTTTTGGACCATTACCACGAAGAATAATAGCACAACATTGTTTTATTTTCCCATCAAACTTGTTGTCACAATGTTGTCAGATTAAGTATGACTTTATGAATGGCGTTTTTACCACGACAAAAAATAATTAAATAATTGTAGATCCAATAAAATAATATAATAAAATAAGCCATCTGCTAGTTGATTGCATGGTGTTTTCAAATGATATTTGGACAAAAGTACCGAAAGAAATTTTGATCGACTAACCATCAAGCGAAGATTCATTACCCACAATAATCAAACGAGATCACTTTCGAAACAGAATACCGTGTAGTGTGTGTATTATAAGAAGGTCATAATTTATTTTTCCTAAAGAACTAAGCCATGTATGTTTTTGATTAGGTGTTGTCTTCTTTGTGTGAAGTACTATGATTACAGAAAATAGTTTTCAGCGTTTACGTGAGGATTGAAATGATCAGATACTTGAGTTTCCAATCACCACTAAACGCAAATTAGAAGGTGGATGGAGTGCTACAGCGAACTATAAACAAACGGCTGCATCAAAACGTTTTTTAACTTTCCCGACGTTAAGTATTAATACAATGTTCTCGGGTAGCAAGCCAAATGAACAAGGTGTTTACACACGATATATCGGGGACCCAAATCTCCGTCATCATCGTGTTGTGGGAGATAGAGAATAGGATCGCAAAAATACGTCGTCGAAACGCAGTCTTCATTCGGCTTGTTACCGAGAGCACTACATTAATAAGTTTAAAAAATCCATAAAAAGGTGCGGAAACAGCCATTACATTTTTCCAACTAGGAAAAGACGGCGTTACTTTTGTATTGTCTGAATAGTCGTACAAACCCGAATACAAAATATTTTATTGAACTATTGCATATTTGCTAGAAGAAACTGAATTTTACTTGCAAATGTAAGGAAAAATCATAAAATAAATTAGATAGCAGCAAACGCTTACAAGGTGTGAAATAAGTGGGAAATATAATGATATTCAAGTTTTAAGTAAAGAATGTTTGTTCACATTGCGCATACCACACAAGAGACTATTCCACACATTAATCCATTTTGAATAAGTTTGCAAAATGTCGTAATGAAGTTGTGAGTAGAGAATGATGCTGTCAAAATGTTTTTTTTTTTTTTTTTTTTTTTTAATCGTGCTTTACTGACGGATTATTAATTATTCACCGATAACTTTTCGGACCAATCTCCCGGATATTACATTTTCATATCTGAGCCGACTTTGTTGGTTATTTTTATCTCCTTCTACGCTCAGTACCATCGTTAATATTAGTTTGAGATTTTCTGAGCTCTGAACTGATGTATTCCGTGTATCCTGATGGCCAGATATTGACATACATGAAAAAGTTTTGAGAGGACAGAGAGAACAAAATTCTAAGGGGGAACTGTGGGATTGGAAACTTCTGAGGCAATAACGTTCGCGTATCAGGGAAATTCACTATTGGCATCAGACTTGGGCATTGGTTTGGTATTTCGCTGTGCTGCTTTAAACAATACTAAAAGCGAAGCTCCAATTTTTTCCCTACAGCGTAATGCTGTTTTCACACAGACCAATGACTGCAGCAGATCAGTTTATGGCATTGGAGTGCTAAAAATGGTAGGCTCATAGGTAAGCAACGCTCTTAGGACAGTCTTTGTGAAAGTATGATTTTTTAGTTTTCACAGCACGGGCATATAAAGGTTTGCTGGTTTAGCTGTCTAAAAAATAACTTGTCTACTAATTTTCAGTACAGTATCTGAGAACAGTGAGCAGTTTCAGTGAGTATAGTATGAACGGAAAAATCACTTTTATTTTTGCGTGACTTGGTCAAGAATTTTACCACTTTCTTGTCAGAAATATTGTAGGTTAAAACTGACACCGATCGCGGAAGCCTATGTGAATAGAAATATGGTATGTTTAATATTAGTAGCTGAAAACAGCAAAAGCCATGTTACATGAAGTTCTACGACGACGAACATTGTATGTATTATTATTGATTCCTATCTAAAAGCATGTTAAGTGGCGTGATTCATGTGGTCTAACGATGCTATGATTTAGCGCGCATTTCGCTTCTTCTGTCTCTGTTGGATCTACATTTTAATGTGGAATTTAAGCGCGAAATGCTCAAAGTGTATTTCAGATAGCAAAATAAGCTTTGATGGGGAGGAGAGGGAAAAGAATTCATGTGAAGTGCCGATAAAAATTCCTGACCGATGGCGTTCAGTTTTTAAGGCTATTTTCCTCACTGCTCGGTGAGACAAATGATCTCGTCTTTAGAAGTATACTATTCTCAAAGATTATACCAAGCTATAAGTATTAAAACTTGAGAATCCAAGGATAATTTTTTTAACCTTGTCATGTTTTCCAGTCCCTTCTCAAATGTAGATGTTACCTGTAGAATACCAAAAAAACGCACCTTCTTCTCTTTGTTCGTAATAATTATTTCCTGCTGCCTTAGTAATACGTAAGACGTCGGCATTTATCCCTTGTGCCGAATCCTATTTTGTCAGTTAGTCTGTGTAAATGGGGGTTGATGTTGTGTGCTTTAGGTGAAAGCAGACTTTTAGGTGAAAATTGACTAGCCTTCGGGACCATTGCTTAGGCTTCTAATCTACTTGCGCTAACTTCTTTCTTGTAGCTATCTTCTGTCGTTTTGATCTTGAATAACTAAACAATACCGCGTGAGCTGCAGAGATATTCTTGAGGAGTAAGATGACACCACCCCATTAATACGTTGCGGAACGTTAGGCAGAAAAATAGCAGGGCATAATGATTGCCTTACCCGACAATCTACCAATTAAATGTATGCGACTATCGGCTTAATAATCCAATTTATTGATCAGTAACGATTGTGTGCAATACAGTTAAGAGCGCTATCTGCATTCCCGATAGCCTTTATAAACAATAATTACTGAACTAGCTGCTTATAAGCTGCGAAGACTGAATAATACAACATGTCAGTCTACTAATTCAGTGGCTAACGAGACACGGTTTAACTAAGAATTACCCAATCTTGACTTGCTGGTATCTCTTGACGAATTGAGAGAGAGCATTCGCCACTATGGTCGTACAGGGTCTGTCCCAAATGTAAGTTGAATAAGTACAGGAAAAAAGATTCATTGCAGATACAGGTACAAGCAACTAAAATTCTTCAAAGTTGCTTCCTTCCGCGTAGGAACACCAGCGCTGAACGCACGCTGAAAGGCGCCGAGAGACCTCCTTCAAGCACCTCTTCGTCGCTTCTTTGACCGCTTGCAAAGTCCCGAAATGGTGACCCTTGAGTTCCTTCTTGAACCTCGGGAACAAGAAGTAGTCCGGTGGTGCCAAGTCGGGGCTGTACGGCGGCTGTGGCAGTGTTGCCACACCGCGTTTCGCTGTAGAACACCTCTGTTCTATGTCATTAATCGATGCGATAACCTCTGTATCAGCTTGTAAGCACTCTACCGACAAACAACTCCTTCTGAGATTCCGCCTGCAATGCTTGCCTGACTTGAAGCTTAACTAATTTCACAAAATATTACATCTAAATAAAATACTAATTCCTTTCCAATATAAATATATATATATATATATATATATATATATATATACAAAACTACCCTTGCATACAGTTTCACATTTCTGCCCATTCTGACTCAGTCGTGCTCTGTTCCAGTGCGAGGAGCCGCTCTCCGGAGGCGACATGGCTGTGTTCGCGTCCCGGGCGGGCCCCGCCGCCTGCTGGCACCCCGCCTGCTTCACCTGCTGTGTCTGCAGAGAGCTGCTCGTAGACCTCATCTACTTCTGGAGGGACGGCCGACTCTACTGCGGACGCCACCACGCAGAAACGCTTAAGCCTCGCTGCTCCGCCTGTGACGAGGTAAAGATGCCCTTCAAACTGCACAATGGTGTCAGGCGTCTCCATATTGGACACGGAGATGTACGGCTTACGCTAGTTCAGTCTTACTACCGGCATAAAGGGCGTGCTGATTTGCACACGGTTGTTGTAAAGCCGCGTTCCCACGATCTCTTGTAACGGGACGGGACGGGACGGGACGAATACTCAATAACAGGGCCGCCTCTGCTAGCGGAGATGAGACGCAGCTACCCACTCTGTGTCGGTAAACATCACAGTGTGTGTAGAGGTGCGCTGTTGTCATCGGTTTGCAGCAGCGGTGCGCACCCCTTCTGTTGCTGTAAATTGCTCTGTGCCAAACGACACTAGGCAACGTGGTGCGGAGGTGGCGGCAAGGTAAGCTAGGACTAACCTGCGGCCCGCGGTCGTCCCTACATTTTGGCTAATGAGGTCCCGTCCCGTCTCGCCTCCGTTACAAGAGATCGTGGGAACGCGGATTAAGAACTGAGACTTTCCCGGCTTATGATTATAATGAAGTCTTCGCAGGTGTACCGCCGGATTGTGTTGTAAAAACACACGTAAAGACTTCATTGTTGCACACGATTTTTTGTAAATATCTTTCTAAATTCTGGAAACGTTCATTTTCATGTGAAAAGCCGACAGTCACAAACCAAAATAACATATAATCATCAAGGAGCTTACAGATTAACTGACAAATGATAACATTTGCTCCATTTAACGTATCCGTCTTTGCTAATAATTACCTGTTGAAATTATCAATTTTTAAAAATGTTAATGATACGCCGATGCAATTGAATTTTATTTTATAATTGTGCCGTACGCGTTTCACTCCATTTTTCAGGGCATCTTCAGCGACATCTGTGTGATATTTGTACGTGTTGTTAAATATATTTAATCTAAAAACGGTATAAAGTGCAACTGAAATTTTTTTTACATACATGTGATTTTTATTCCATGTTCTCAGCGGCAGGGTTTGCTTTGTCGGGTAGTTTTTTTTTAAACAGGAATCATTGTGAAATCTTCCCAAAATTCACAACACAACACAGTATTATCATTAATTTTACTATTAGTATCGAGTTCAAACCATGTGAGTGTATACACCACGCAATGTTTTTCACTAGTCCTTAGAGTGTGTGTTTTGTTTCTGTTTCGGGTTTCATTAAGTTTAGAGAGACATAAACAAAACACACACTCTATGGACTATTGAAAAACATCGCGTGACGTTTACACTCACATTGTTTGAACTCGATACTCAAAGTAAAATTAATTGTAATACTATGTAGTCAGGTCAGTGTAGTGTTGTGTATTTTGGAAAGATTTCAAAACGATTATTGTTTTTTTTAATTAAAAAAAAAAACTACCCTACAAAGCAAACCCTGATAACATGAAATAAAAATCACATGTAAGTAAAATTAATTTCAACTGCTCTTTGTACTGTAAATGTAACTAACAAAATGTACAAATATCACACAGATGTCGCGTTGAAGATGTTCTGAAAAATAGAGTGAAACGCGAACGACACAAAAAATAAAATATAATTCAATTGCTTCGGCGTATCATTAAACTTTGTGAAAATAATTGATTAACTTGCAATTGAGGTAATGGCCCACAACATCCAGTTGTTTGCTGAAATGATGTTAAATCCCAGCAATAAAAATAATAATTAATTACTATTCGAAATGGTCGTTAAACGCGAGAGAGAGGACAGAAGACAACGAACGGGAAGGAATTAGGCCAATACTTTTTTTTTTTTTAATAGATCCTTCTCGGCATTAGACTAGAGTGATTTTTGAAAATCATGGAAATCTAGAAGACCACCTCCTCGGTTTATGAAAACTATGTAGTGCATCCAGTTTCCTCTAACTTGACTAACTTGACACCATTTTAACGATAACGTCATTTAGGTTGCAAGTTGTCTTATCAGTCATAGCCAGATTTTACATAGCTTCAGAGGATACAAGTACTTAAATAAGAACCAAATCAAATCGTCTGCGACAATTCGTTTAGATGGTAGTTTGACATCAGTTATATCACCTGCGAGAAAGAGCTTGTTTAGCAAACCACGTAAATACTTAGAAGAGCTATAATACGAAAAAACTCCTATAATCGTTAGAATATGTGACGGACATTATTTCAGTGGATTCATTGTGCCAATAGCAACATTTCATCAGAAATAAATTACCATGAAACAAGAAACTATTTGAGGAAATGTTCTTCAATTTCTGACATCTCTGATGGATTCAAATTTTATAAGAAATCTTACTCTAGCTAGCAGAATTCCACTGCATGATATGAACTCTAATGGTGTGCAATTATTGTCAAAATATCAGAAAATAATTTACTAACCATTGCCCTTACGTACCAATGAGACCGATTTTTACAGGGATTTTTCTGAATAAAGGTAAATATTAGCTAGGTTACAAATTGAGTAATCACGTACAAATACGTATGATCTTGCACCACAGTGTCGAAATATTATATACTATCGATCACCTAATGAAAATTTGTTTTAAATTGAAAACCTGATAATGGTATCTGCAGCCGATTTTATTGCATTTGCTTCTATTTCGTAAATAGTAAGATCAATACAGATATATATCCATGTTTGAGATATAAGGACAAATATTACAAGCGTATCTTTAAGATAAATATTATATTCAACGTCCTTTGTCAGCAGGCCAGTAATCTGGCTTTTAAAGTGTTTGCCTGGTCGTAAAACGATGCTGATGCCAACATATTGGGGCTACCACACGGGTAAGCTTTAAGCTCAAAAGCATACAAAGAAAAAAAGTAGAGGGAAGAAAGATAACAGACTAATAACAGATGACTTATAAATGGGTGTTACAAGTAAAATATTGCCATTTATAACTCTGCGTTTTCATTTAGACTGCATCTGAGCAACACTTCGAGGTAATTTCGGCCATTCAAAGAGCCAACTCTTAAAAAATAGAAACTATTTTAGAGAAGTTTTCTTTTGTTTATCCGCTTGGGAGTTCCAGTATTGTGACATGCGCAATAAGTAAACAGGAAAGTAGAAGTTTGCAAAAATTGTCTCTAGCGATTAGATATTAACTGTGGTTAATTTGCTTAATTTCATGGTTGACTTATAACATTTTGTCTAATAATTTGAAATTATATTGAAGTTAACGTTCGAATAATCTCTCTACATCAGAGACAACTGTAAATGTATGGTTACTGACGTCATATTAATATCCTGCTACTGAGAGAATCGACCAAATAAAGGATCGTACCATCTTACTACAGCAGGTAATAGTAATAACTATTACAATAATCATAGTACTTTATCAAAAAATTACGTTCAACAGTCTCATCTTAGATTTGGTTCTTTATGAGTTTAATGAAAGCCCAGTTTACTTTAATTGGTTCTGTGTTATACCTAAACTGTTAATTAAAACGCTTATCGATCTTAATACTTGTATGTTGAATGCTGTTTTAATGGCTTACTGTACCTTCATTTATTCATCCGATAGTGAGCGCGCTTTCCTCCTAGAAGTGAAACCCACCCACTCACCCATTAACAGGAGTATTTTCACGCCTACAAGTTTCAGTTAAAATAAAATTTAATGCTACAAAATGTGGTCAGGTGTTCAAAACTGTCAATCGTTAAACAAATTTTGTTCTGTGCTGCTCATGGCAAACATACGAACTAATTGTTCTTATCTTTTGGATAATAGAGCACAAACTGTTATCGGTATGATGCAAAGATGTAAATACAGAAGTCTGGAGCAAATCGGCTTTGTGGCATATTAAGTTACAATTCAGACATCGAACTGTGGTTACAGATATCGATTGAAACAAAATAATTGTACTACATTGCTTCTTTATTTAATTGGTATTTTAAACGGAAGGCGTATATACAGTAACGAAATAACTTAAAAGGCCCTTGTGGTATGTAATCCTTGGAAGCGCGCCAGCAATGTCGGATGTATGCACGATACACAGAGCTAGCGGCAACAGACAGCATAGCAATGAGTGTGGAGTTCCCCGAATGCAGGCGGTATTGGCACTAGGGGATCCCAGTTGGTTGCCTTGGCTAGAGGTTTTCACAGTTCTTCGAATTCCGTGTCACCTAGCTGAGGTAAGCTTTAAGTTATAACTTTAATCAAACACGTTAAAGAAAAAGTTTATTTACTTCATAGCAGTATAACATTAAAAGTGAATGCGGTGAATAGAGGACCGTGTGTAAGATGTCAGATAAGATTTTACGTTGTCCAAGTATATTAATTTCATTACAGAATAAAAAATAATTTTAACAATATCTTGATTTGAACGAATTTTTTCTCGGCGTTGTACACGTTATTGCCGTGTCAGTCTATCAACAACGCGCTTTTGGTAAGCTTTAAACTTCAGATTTTCCAGTTTGTTCACTTTTCACCTCAAGATGATGACGGAAAGAACAGGCGGCAGAATGTTGTATGGAAACAACATTGTTAATTTCCAGTGAAGAATATAGCAATAACTTGCTTTACCGGGAATGCAACGTGTTTTATTTTCATTGCTGAACTTTCAATAAAAACACAACGTTCCAGGAAAATCAAGTTATTGTTAACAAATCGGAAGACTAAGAAATCAAAATAATAATAATGTGTTTCGATTGAATTGAAAATCCTTGCGACTGTCATAGAGTGGAGAAAGTCGTGTAGAATTTTAATTGAACCTTGTTCACATATCGGTTATCAGCCTGCCAATCCCGTGGAAAGGTGTCTGGCTGGAGATCAGAAGGTCCCCGGTTTGAATCCCGATCTTGGCTAGAAAATCTATTAATAGGGGGTTGGACCACCCTTTGACTGAAGTAAAGATTTAATGTGACCTGGGATAGATGCATAAAGGTCATGGACAATATTTAAAGGTATATTAAGCCATTACTCCTGCAGAACAGTCTCTAATTCCGAAAGGCTGGATGGAGGAGGAAATCAGGAACGAAGTTTGGACTCCAAATATTCCCATAAATGTTCAATAATATTCAAGTCCGGAGACTGAGGGGGCCAGGCAATATGTTCAACTTCATCGTCATGCTCTTCGAACACCTAGCAGTGTGGATAGGGGCGTTGTCGTCTGGAAAAAGCTGTCGCTCTTCAGGGAATACTGTCTGGACAAAACGATGGACATGATCCTCTAGAATGACTGTTCATTTCGGATGTTATCTCGGATAACGATTGCTCGTGCTTTCGGGCTACTATGCGCTTCAAGACCCGTCTATCCCTATCAGTAGGCTTTGACTTTCGGCCACTGTTGTGCTTTGAAGACGCCGTCTTATCCTCTTTCGTGTACGCTGTCATAATGGCTGATATTGTACTCCTTGCAAACCCCAAAAGGTTTGATGTTTCCGTAACCGATGCTCCACTTAAACGCGCTCCGACAATCATTCCTCTTTGGAATACTGAAACGTCTGACATTTCAACTTATCACAGAGAGTTCGATAGACGCATGCAACGCTGGTGACTGCTGTTGAGAGACTGATACCTTCCTCTTCACGTTCACTAGGTGGCGGACTTCTGTTGCAGGTGGCGCGTCTGTACTGCAGGTATGAAATACGTCATACTTTTTCACAGGTGTTCGTGTTATTTTGTCTTCCATCTGTACGCTAGATCGTTTCGTGGTACTAATTACATGTTGAATTGTAATTCATATGCAGAATGGTGGATTAGAGGGCGTCCGTTAACTTATTAATTATGTGAGATCAAATAGTGGGGAGGGGGGGGGAGGTGTCCAGCGAAATCTCAACTAGGAGGGAAGGGCCGACAGAAATCTCACTACTCCCACGTCGATCCGACGTTAGGGGGTGGAGCGGGGTCTCACCTCCCTTGAAAAACAGGAGAGCTAAAAAACAGAATGGAATGTTGTATTTAGTTTATTTCCAAATGTACTCCAAAATGTATTCAAACACTTCGTGTTGTTACGAGAACCTTGCTCTCTTACATACTTGGTTATTCACTTCATGTTCTTCATCGATAGAGTTTTTTCGCCACCCTGATTAAGAAACAGATTAGCAGTTAAGAAACATTGGCACAGATCACATATGATCGGAATTTAGCATAAACGCTGGATCCTGGCATTCGAGAGGACGCGGGTTCAAATCCCCTTCCGATCATCTAGATTTTGATCATCAGTGGTTTCAAGAAATCACTTCGGGCGAATGCCGGGATGGCTTCTTCAAGAAAATTGGTACACTTCCTTCAATGACGACAACGTTTCGTCTATCATTTTTGTTACTTTAAAATGTCGTTTCCATCATCGTGTGATAGATCGTCTCTGAATATTCTGACTATTTTCAATCTTTAAATTATACAAATATTGATGTTGATATTAATATATATCTATTTTAGTTGTTACCCGCGACTTCGTACGCGTGGACTTAGAATTTCACTGCCAAAATTGGATATAGAAAGCTGTTAGTAAAGTAAGATTTGTCCCAAACAACACCGAGTTGGCATAATATGACAGGAAAGCCATCACTATATCATTCTACCGTCGAACCTGTCTCAAGAAGAGAATCAATTTCCAACATATTTAAAAACAGAAAAACAAACGATGGTGCGGGGATGTGGGGAGGGGGGGAGAGGGTTAACTGAGGGCAGCTTTATTTCAGATTGGTCTTTCTTCAGCATGAGCATCAGATTCTTGGGTTCTAACAACTTTAGCTGCTCGTGGTCTTCAAGAGCTACACTTTAGGCCAGGTTTACGCCCGCAAGTCATATCAGAAACAGGTAACAGTAGGCAAAGTGCAGAGAAAATCGATACCTATACTAAATAATAAGTTTTGTCTCTAAACGAATTTTACTACCAAATCATACACTAAGAGACTGCTCGAGAAGCACAGCTTGAGCAACCGACGTAACATTACAGACTAACACACGCCTCCGTCTGTCTGTCACCATTCGACAAGTTCTCAAAATTTCGTTACTAAAACTGTTATTCATACCAAAAAAAAAAAATGTCCTGTGTCCTTCCTACAGATAAAAAGTATTTCACCGAGCGGGGCGGTGTAACGGTTAGCGTTCTCGCCTCGCATTCGGGAGGACGGCGGTTCGAATCCCCGTCCGGGCATCCAGATTTGGGTTTTCCATGGTTTCCCCAAATCACTCCAGGCAAATGCCGGGATGCTTCCTTCATAAGGCCATGGCCGAATTCCTTCCCATTCCTTGCCCCCATCCTTTCCCGTCTCTAAAGACCTCGATGTTAAAAAGAGACGTAAAGCAGTTACAAAAAAAAAAAAAGTATTTCCTTGTTAAATTCCATCAATATTGGTATAGCCATGTAGTTGTCAAAACGTAACAAAAGACAGAGACTTACTTCCACATTTATAATATTATTAGTGCAGATCAAACACACACTTACTGCGAGAGAAACAACGCCTGAGGGATCAATATAACGAAAGAAAGTGTACTTGTACGGCATTGTTAGACCGCCTACGATTTGTCAAGCACTGCACCCATATTTTTGTAAATTCTACAATTTAACATGGAATCCGAACAACTGGCCGTCGAGGCATGGTTCATACGATAAAAACCAATTTTTAAAAATCTTTGCTTCCATCGGGATTTGAACAAGAGACCTTACTTCAAACATCAGTAGGCAAGTGCATTAACCATTGAGCTACCAACCTCTAAACCGAAAGGTATTACAAAGACGTACACTTTCTATACGTCTGTCTATCGCCGTTCAGTAATTTATCAAAATTATATGACAGTGTGTATTATTTATATAGAAAAAGTATGCTATTACCATCCTATTGCCAAATAGCATCTCCTTGTCAAATTTCATCACGATCGGATTAGCCGTTTAGCCCAGGAAACGTAACAAACAGACACACAGAGTTACTTTCGCACTTATAATATTAAGTATAGATTGGCTGAGTTGTTCAGTGTTAAACGAGAGTTTATTTGCATTATCTGAAAGGGAGTAAGGTATTTTATTTGTTATGGTTGTGGTGTGGACAGATAATCCTGGCGGACGAGTGCACGGAGGCGGAGGGTCGCGCGTGGCACATGAAGCACTTCGCGTGTTTCGAGTGCGACCGCCAGCTGGGAGGACAGCGCTATATCATGCGCGACGGCCGCCCCTACTGCCTGCACTGCTTCGACGCCATGTTCGCAGAGTACTGCGACTCCTGCGGCGAACCCATCGGCGTCGACCAAGGTACGCTCCGCAGGAACTACTACTACCTACACACCTTAATTTTCACGAAGCGACGACATCTTCACTGTTTCCGTGATGAATGAAATTCGAGCAATGATGATCCAATTTTCATGAAATTTAGGGACCATGCATAAATTACGTCACACCTTGAGTGGGGAGGAAGGGATCAGCAAAATGTGACATCGTGTGACAAGGGGGGGGGGGGGGGGGACGTGTCATAAACTTTGTGACATCACATGCATAATTTTGTATCACTTTTTGGCTCGTGGCGGAAGATGATGTTGACACATCGAATGTTCCCAACACTATCGAAATCAAGACTGAAGTGACTATTATGCCAATAATAAACAGTATCAAGGAATGGGTTCAAAATCCATGGACACATGATGACTCAATTTTGTACCATTAATTCAATTTTTATTTTTTTTATATTTTCTTAAATGTTTGATTTATTGTTGATATGATTTTTTAGCTAGAAATACATTTTGGAAGCGCTGTTTTAATTTATAAATTTAAAATTGCAAAATATGTGACGTCACCCAGGGGTGGGGGGGGAGTCCCACAAATGTGACAACTTGTGATATGGGGGGAGGGAGGGGTCCAAAAATCATGAGATTCATGTGACGTAATTTGTGGATGACCCCTTAGCGTTTGATTGCGCAGACTAAAATTCCAGACTGATTAAATTTTATATTCATACTTCCCTTTTTAAGTATTTCAGGTCTTTCCACTACAGAAATTGTTTTCAGTACGTTAGTTCAAACTTGCCACATCTGGTAGTAACGTACTTCTGATAAACTAGAACAAAAGATCGCCTTATCGTGATTATGGAGTAAACTAAACTTACAGTTTGCCATTGGGGTTTAATAGAAACTAATACTAAAGTATATCAAAACGATATTTTGGATTACCATTTAATGTGAAGTTTAATTTTGAGATATTTAGGCGTCTTTAAAGCCCTCGTTTGCTGTAACAGTTTCAACCGCCAGCAAAATTCAATTTTTCACATATTAAACAGAAATGGTAATGGAAGTTTATTTGTCACTTGCAAATATGCTTAAGACCTTCAATAATACAAAAAAAAAAAAACTGAAATAAATGAGGTTACTACACTAATAGATCTTAAAACAGAAAAATTTCTTTTGCATAGAAGATTTATCATAGTGACACCTGTGCCACGGAGAAAATTATGTGATCGCATCGTTAATTTTTGTCTCCTTGCGTGAATTTTACTTTTGTTTGTTTTTATCGATCATTACCTTCCTATCCTTCATTTAAGTATTCGCGTTATATCCCATAACCTTCGCATGTTATGATCTTTTGATATCTTCCACAGCGATTCCTTCAAAAAATGTACCGGCTCTTAACTACTTAAAGTGCAATGATCCAGTTTTTGTAAGCTTCTTCCACCAAAAGTTTTGCCATCATTTCAAATTTTATCGCTACACTCTTTTTTTTAAGGTTTTCTGTAGCGCCGCGTTTCGTTTTTCTTCCTTATGATCTCAATAATGTTCAATAAAATACTGAGCTCAGTACGTAGAATCTAAGAAAATTACAAACATTGCTTCAACTTCAAGTATTAAATTCTTTCAATTCTTTTTGTTGCTGATCTATTTTTGATGTCATCCATGGCTTGTACGTATTTTGCAATTTTAGTTCTTAAAAGATAATAAAATCCTTGTACTGTTCTAGAGCCTCAGATAGTTATAAAGCAATTCAAAAGTTAGTTCACAACCTCAATTTTGATTGGATGCTTCCGGTATAGGCATAGTAAGTCAGTATATCAGAGTTAAGACGGCTGTTTCCTTTCCTCGGTGCCTACAGTTTAACGTAGAACCCGAAACATGAAGTGTCCTAGCGTAGATCAAATACACAAAGCAAAACCTTTAAAAGTTCCTTGCCATACCTGGATTCGAACCTGAACGTGTTGTCTACCGAGCTAGCAGGCAGTTAATCTGTCCCACTGTGTTGTGGTGCAGGTCAGATGAGCCACGAGGGCCAGCACTGGCACGCGACGGAGCAGTGCTTCTGCTGCCACACGTGCCGGGCGTCGCTGCTGGGCCGGCCCTTCCTGCCGCGGCGAGGAGCCATCTACTGCAGCATCGCGTGCAGTAAGGGCGAGCCGCCCACGCCCTCAGACAGCTCCGGGCCCAGGCAGCGGGCTCCCTCCGAGTCCAGCGCCACCCCGCCGGGGTCGCCAGACACCAGGCACCGCCGTCCCCACCGACCGCCCCCGCCGCCCACCGCCGCCTCCCCGCCCACCTTCCGCAGGCATCCGCCCAGGAGCCACAACAGGTACTTTCAGTGGCACTAGTAGTCCCGTAGGAGGTGAAAATAAGTAGGGGGACAAGATGGGAGTTCAAAGAAAACTTTATTTAGATAATCTTCAAATAAAATTTTGTGACCCACGATGTGTATATTCCATGATTTTTAGGCGTTTTTGGCGACATTACTAATTTGAAAATAGCCGACCCCGGCAGTTTAGGGGTAGCGTGCTTGCTTCACGCTGCAGGAGTCACCGCGTCTATGTCTTCCCGATTTAAACCATCTTTGCTCAATTTTTAGATAAACAATTCTGATAGTAGCTTTTAAACTCCTTATAATGTCACCTAGTTATTACAATACAAACTGTAACAAAGCATCTATCCTTGATTGTTTTACGCTAGCAAACCATACGTTGAAAAATTCTCTATGCGAAATTTGTGCAGTCTTTCTGAAAATGAAGAAAAGTTGTATGGGTGTCGCAAATATGCGCAAACAAATGAAGGTAATTCTTGTAGTTAATAAGTAACTCTTTCAAATAAATATATTAAGAGATTGGTATAATGTGGTATAATGATTAAAAGTCAAAATAAAACTGGCTCAGGAGTTTTTTTTATCAAAAATAATCTCGCTCTGTTTTAATGATGCTCATGATTAAGTTTTAAAACGTATTACGGAAAAATCATGTGTAAACTTGCCTTGAAACTCGCTAAAAGCAATAGCAACACACAAATTACTAATACCACACTGAAACACAGCGTAATCATCGACCAAACTCAGTCGAATGGCGCGGCCGAATGGAGCACTAGATTGGTGGGTCACAGGAAGCCCATTGTTCAAATTAATTTTTCTATTGTTAGGCGCAAATTCGTGGAAAATAAACCTTTGTTAATGAAATGTTTTGTTCTTCTTGAGTCGTCTTTACAAAAAAGGGAAAATAAACAAACTGATATAAAATCTATACATTGAGCTGGCTATATGGTTAACATGGCGAAATGCCGTTAAAAAAAAATCGAATACTGGCGAAAAGACATCTACGCCTAATCTTCCTTGTGCAGCAAAATCCACTTTCTTCCATCTCATCTTTGCTTTTATGTTTGTATTCCGACATATTTTTAACTCTATTTGTTTTTCCGTCCCTATGGTTCAGACAATAAATAAATAAAAGTGGTATTTAGTCCCCTTTAACGACTGTTCTGAAGTTTACCCAAAAAAATAAATGTATAATTTTAGCAAATTCGATTGTAAGAAGAGGCCAGTAGCAGAGTTCATTTTTGCATGAAGCGATTCAAATGAACTTCCACCTTTTGTGCCGCGATTGTCTAATGATACTGTTGGGTTCCCCTCAGCGCCAGCGCCAGCGCGTCTCCGGCGTCGCCGCCGCCGCCTCACCAGCTGCCGGTACCGTCGCCGCCGCCGCTGTCGCCGCGCCGCCTGTCGCCGTCTCGGCTGACTCAGCCTCACTCGCCGACGGCCTCCCTGTCGCTGTCCCCGAGCCACTCGCCCACCGCCAGCCTGCGCGGTTCTCCCCTGCGCTCGCCCAAGATGGGCCGCCGAGCCCTGCACAGGGAGCGCGCCAAGGCGCCGCCTCCGACGCCGCCTCCACTGCCCGCTCCCGACCCGCCAATGCTGCCACCTACGCCGCCGCCGCCACCACTTCCTACCAGCGCCCCGCCGGATCAGCACCAACAGTACAACATACAGCCCTCACCAGCAGGTACGTCACGCCCCCAATAGAAAAACTTGCTCAACGAAAGAACCCGGAACCCTTAAAGCCGCGTTCCCACGACCTCTTGTACCGGAGGCGGATACTCAACAACACGCCATGGGAACAGGGCCGCCTCTGCTAGTGGAGATGAGACGCAGCTACACATTCTGTGTCGGTAAACATCACAGGCGTGTTTAGTGGAGCGCTGTTGCCATCGGTTTGCAGCAGCGCTGCGCACCCCTTCTGTTGCTGTAAAATGCTCTCTCTGTGCCAAACGACACTAAGCAACGTGGTGGGGAGGTGGCAGCGAGGTAAGCGAGGCCTACCCTGCGGCGCGCGCTCGTCCTTACACTTCGGCTAATGAGGTGCCGCCTCCGTTACAAGAGGTCGTGGGAACACGGCTTAAGAAGGGTGCAAAGGACGTGTCCGGGTGGGGAGGAGGGGATGGGAGGGGGAAGGGGGGATTGGGGGGGCGGGAAGACGAGGCGGGATGCGAAGTAACTTCGTAGCCGGTGTTTATATCCCACTCTACAGCGTCGGAACTGCTATGCCTCCGCATCTTAAGATTTGAATACCTTTAATCTAACAACACATACTTAGTGAGTTTCCTCTGAGATGTTATTGTTAGTAATGAGAAGCACGCATGCATTTTTAGTAAAAAAATTGTGGGGGGGGTGGAAGGAGAGGGGAGGGTTGCGTGGCAACTTTTCATGGAAGAGGAGAAAGTGTGGGAACTTTCTATTGACGAAAGGGAAGTGTGGTAAGAAAAACTTTGGGAACCCCTGGTTTACAGTATTATAGTGCCGTCTGTTTTAACAACCAGTTTGGCCGTTAAGGTTAAAGCACCGTCATATTGGAACTGGTATCTACAACAGTTCCAGGTTCAAACCTTCGGCATGAGGTTTAAGGACCTTCCTGATTACAATTTTTTATCAGTTTTGCTTAATAACTTTGGTGGAAATGGGATGGAACGCAATTTCTATCTCAATAACTAAAGAATTTATAAACAAACTTACACTAAACTCTAGAAGTAACTTTAATGGTCTCTCATTATGCACTGCGTCCTTTCAGCGGATGATAATGTTAACCGCAACAAGCACTCTAAGTTGGTAGTTAGTAGGACATTAAATGCACTAGCTTCGAGCCCGTCAAAATGACGGTTTGAACGCAATATTCTGGCAGTTCACATTTTTGCAGTTGGCTAATTATACGGAATTGTTATTACATAATGCTAATGGCCTTGATTTTTTAATGTTCTATATATTTCATTTGCAGTTCACATAGTGATACAGTAGTAACTTGTACGAATTAATGACGACGGAAGT
The DNA here is from genome assembly GCA_031002005.1 of Vandiemenella viatica. NCBI lineage: Eukaryota > Metazoa > Arthropoda > Insecta > Orthoptera > Morabidae > Vandiemenella > Vandiemenella viatica. The sequence goes on along the minus strand of JARYHS010009186.1, from coordinate 141,171,297 downwards.
ATAGAACCTATAAAATTAAAAACAAATTAGGAACCACACAAAAACTTTTGCTATCCATGTAATATTAGTTTTATTCCTGGTCCAGGCACAGTTCAGCACGATAAATATTGAACTTCTTTCACCCGCATTAATGAATACTTCCAGTAACATGTCGCTTATGAAAACAGTTTAAATGGTCTGTAAAACTGATTTTAGAGCGAATTATGCCGTAACAAAATATGTCAGTTGCGATTCTGATCAACTTAGCCACAACCTCCACTAACATAGCTTTTATTACCCTCATACGAATAACGACAGGTAGCACCTATGGTGGTAGACTGAATTTATTCTGGAAAAGATTGCATGAAAAAGCGAATATCGACCATTTTTAATTAAATCTTCGTGATATGAGTACCGTACTGTGGTTAGATTATCGGAGTATTTACTATGATTATTTAAATAAATACATTTTACTTTAATGATGGAAAGTATAATATCAAAAACGGATAACGGTCATTTATCTCGGTGATACATTTCATGATTCGTAAATTTGGTGTAAACTTTTTTCGAGTTTCGTTGTTTCTTATCATCTTTCAAAAACATTCTTAGGTTATGTTTTAACCTCGTTCTTATAACTGGTACCGATAAAATAACGCAAACATGGAATACTCTTCTCCTTGCATTAATTTTTGGGGTGGGGTGGGACATTCTCCAACAGTGAAAAACTGTTACTGACCTGTTGAAATTTGGATTAACTGCTTCCTTGTAGTGTCCTCTTCACGTTTAGCACTCTCTTTTTAAATTAAAAATGCCGAAATATGGGATGCTCCGCAACCGCGAAATGTTAGCAGCACTGTAAAAATGACACAAAAATTGTCGGTACAGGGATCATATCAACCTAAACAGGTTCGTTTAGTCATAGTGATCATGGTTAGGTTGAAATTCGGCCTGGACCAAGAGTAAAAAGTTTACGGGAAATTCGTTCTGTGGTAGCCCTTGTCGCAAACCAGAGACAAACTGCGCATAACTGAAGCAATCGATTATCTCTGACTGCTTATATCGATTCCAAGATGGTGAACCTTATAGTACTGCATTTCGGATAAAAAATTTGTATCTGTTAATTTTATGCGACGTTTTGCAACGAAGTGAAGCTAAAACGGCAAGAAAATATTACAACAAAGAATTAAACCAACATTTCAAGAGATTATCATTGATTTCGCAGCGACGGCGGCAACTAATAGCAGCGCTGCAGTGTCATATTTAGGCATTTTTAATTTAATTTGTGGCGACTTTTCCGGAAAAGGAGAGTGTACAACGTGAAGAGTATAAAAGCAGTTAATCCAAATTTTAAAAGGTCAGTACCAGTATTTCGCTGGTGGAGAATGTCCTACCCCAGCCAATTTTTGCATCTAGTTGTCATAAATAAACAAAAAGCAACATGTAAATTTAAACGAAGGTACCAATTGTAACTTAGTAACGTATGATTGCCTCGCATTAATTTTCTATCTCTGCTCGCCGCGATTTGGCTGCAAGAATATCTTTGTTGAATTACAAATTATAAATTATATTTTTAATTATATCGTTCGTGATATGAGTACCTTATTCTGGTTAGATTATCAGAATATTTGGTTATATTTTATGTAAATAAATGCATTTTTATAATTTCGAAAACGAATAACTATAATTTATTTGACTGATACATTGCGCGATTACGTACGTTTCTCTTAGTTTTTAATAAACTTCATTGTGTCTTATCGTCTGCCAAAAAAAATCTTAGGTTATGGTTTAACCTAGTTTTGATAACTGATACAGATAAAATAGCGTCAATATTGAATCCCCTTCTCCTTACATAAATTTCTGCGTCTAACTGATACAGATACAGCGTAAATATTGAATCTCCTTCTCCTTATATGAATTTCTGTTTCTAGCTGTAAATAAACGAAAAGCAAGATGATGGAAGTAATGTAATATGGTGGTTGATGATTGGCCGTTCTCTAGCCAATAGCAGTAGCCGCTATAGACGACGCACGCAGACGCCACGTTAGCGTTTTATATAATAGGATAAGAAACTCAACTATATGAAAACTGTGATCATCGAACAGTGAAAATTCAAAAACATCACCTGCCCTTGATAAAGATTCATCATATATTTAGATATATCATATATACTATTTATAAAAGATGTTTCTTTTGATTAACGAACCATTTATCTTCGTTAGTACCTAACCGAAATCGATAAATGAGGTTTCCATTTAAAAAGTAGGGTCTACAATTTGTTAACATCAGAAATTACGTTTTGATTTTTTCGTAATCTGCCCCTTAACGGGCACAAGAAATTAACTATCATGGTCACGTGCCAGAGTCTAGCCGATAGGCTTCGCTATAAGGATTGATCGCGTTACCACTAGAGGGCAGTAGCACCACATATCGCAGAGATATTGGAAAACTATGTGTTTTTTTTCTTCGCTATGCAGCTCTTCGGATAATTTCTTTAAGGAAACATTTGTGTTTTGTTATACTATTACTATGCAAACATTTTACTCGAAAAATTTTCACACGGGCTATGATTCATTAACGCTAGATAGCAACACTAGTTATCGCAGAGATATTTATGTACTTAGTTGTATTCCAGTGAGGTCTGTGACAGTTCGGCTTCCAGCAAGGGATAGCTTCAGGCGTTTACATTAAAATAGAGGCGTTCAGGATAGCGTACATTAGTTGAAATCAGAAAGAGATTGTTACAAAATTACTTTCTGACAAACACTGCTGTTGAGAGTTTTATGTTTAATATATTTAAGAGCTCTTTTTACTCATATTTTTTTTTTAGGATATGGTCCAAGTTATGAAATAAGTTGGTCTCTTGCTTTGATTTTCGTCTACTCCTTTTCATTATGGACCCCAAACGTTAGTCATTATCATCAACGTCGTCATAAGGTGTGTTTTGTGGCCTAAACCAGCTCCCTGAATTTATCATTCCAACTTTTCATTGATCTTCTGATCTCTCTTTCCAGTTTTTTCTGGCTTTGTTATTCAGTCACAGCGAATCGTAAAGTGCAGTCCCGTTACAGCTTTCACTGATGTCTTTTCGTTTACTTTACAACTGTGCTGGTATGTAAAGCATGAGTAATAATGCTAGTTTACATAATTTAATGGGCCCGTTACTTTTTAATATTAATCTTTAAGTTTCTAACAAATTCGCAACAAAAATTGTATCTTCGTTTCTGTTTTGCACATTTACATATTATCTTAAATAAAATCAGGTTCTCAGGTTCCTTAACAACATCGTTTTTCCCGACTATCAGCTATAATTCTTTTAAGCTATGATTATCATATATTACACTTTAATAAGGGGAAACAGTCACGAACAGGCTAAACAAAAAATCGAATTTTTCTTTTTACACTTGTTCAAAGCTCCAATTATTTAGCTACAAATTGCCGTTTGTTTCATGAAAATTTGACGATTAGATTCGTAGTTATTAATTTTTTTCGTGAAGCGTGGTAACAGTGTGTCTGTATTGTAATGCACATTAGTTTCTTGTATGTAAAATTTTAATACAGTTTTTCTCAAAACTACATTTTTTTGATCTTCTGGTACACTTTTATTGAAAACTAAGGCTGATAAAGATATCAGACTTTCAGCATCTCTTGTTAATAATACAATGATTAATCAAATAAAAAATGGGACCTATCGTAACAACAAGAACAAACTTACAAGCTCCAAGATATTTATAAAAGTTATAATTTTTTTGTCTTTTAGAACAAAAAATCATTACTCATAAACTATATAACATTTAGCAACAAATCT